>LUCG01245352.1:0-10464 GCA_001633085.1 Carthamus tinctorius
GTCAAAAAAGACGGTTTTGACCGTGGTCCCCCCATTTAATAATCAGACCCTCTCATGAATCGCCACCGTAACCGAAGATATGTGGCTGAGATTGTTCCCCGTTTTTTCTAAAATTGACATACTTCTCGTACGAACCTCCCTCCCCCCCTCTCTCTCTCTCTATATATATATATGTTTAAAAAAGTATTATTGTTTATACTTTATATATATAAAAAAAGAAAAAGGGCATGGCATGGTGGTAGCCTAGGGCATTGTATGTTACAAAATAGTGGCTTTTAGGGTACACAATCTATCAAATGCTCCATTGACAAGTCTATTAAAATTCATGTGGACCCAACTACCTTTTTTTCTCTCTTCAGATTTCTACTATATTATATTCAAACATAAAATACAAACTTCTCTTTATATAATGCTAAATGATTACAACTAGTTTTGGTATGTAATTTTGAAAATGTAAAGCTTTCATTTGTTCACAAAAATATATGAACTTAATAAAAGTATTGCATTGCCAAAATGATATTGCTGCTTAAAAGGAAAAAGAAATAAATGAGATTAAAATGGCATTTTGGTCCTTGTAGTTTACATCCAGTTACAAAGACCATCCTTAGACTTTAATAAAGTACAGTTTTTGTCCCTTTGCTTTGAGAACTATCATTATCGCTAAGAATGTAGTTAAAATGCACTTGAATGAGAAACATTTTCGTTCTTGTAACTGTTTTTCTCTTCTACATCGTAGATCTGGCCTTGCTTTTCACCCACATTGTAAATAGATCAATGACAATCTACAAATTAGTTTCATGCAGCTATGTGTATTTATGCTTGGTTTTACCTACATCCACAATAATAAAATTCACCGAACCCATCCACTATTTCCCCATTAGGCATCTCCAACAATCTTGCTTTGCACCTTGCTTTATTGGAGTTGTGTATATATGCTTATTTGTTGTCAATTATGTGTGTGTACTTCAACCACCAATTTCACCTCCTTCATGCATGGTGACTGTATATATATAGGCGTAATCATTGTTAACTAACTAATTAGTGCTAACTTTACAAGCTCATACGAGTCATTCATTTTTAATCAATAGTTACAATTAAATTTGAAGTTATAAATTGATTTAAAAAAACTAAATGAAGGAAAATTTTGGAACACTTTTGTTTTATCTTTGGAAGACAACCATGTTCTTTCTTTAGAAGATAATTATTAATCATTGATCCCTAAAATCAATGGATGTTTCTATCTGTAACTCGTTTGTTGGCGCCTACATTTATTACTACTCAATTGCTCCATGCCTCCATGCCTTCACCACAAACTTCATCATCTCACTCTCCCTCTTGAATTGCTCAATCAAGGTTGTCTTGTCATTGTTCCACCGATGGCGTCGATTTGTTGAGCCACCGCTTGCAAGTTTCTAGAATTTTGGCGACACTTTTGGATTCCCTAATATCAAACCAGTGGAATATCTAATCCCCTCAAATCCTCCCATTACCGAAGATTAGTTCACATCGATGAATATTATCCTTTCTCGTTTTTTTGAACATAGTAGACACACGCACTACTAAATCTACTCATAAATTTACACCAACGTCTACGACAAGACTCGAACCAACAACCACAAGGGAGGGGGACACCTTACCAAACACCAAATGCCGCTGGGTTACAAGCCCTTTGGCTATCCTTTCTCATTTATACTCACCGTGAATGACTGTTAATTAATGTTCGCATAATAGTGTTTACTGGCCTCAAAAATCATTTAGATTAAGGTTTACTTTTGTGTTTAAATATTCATTTATTTTTTAATTTAGTTTAGATAAGATTTGCATTAGATTTTGTATCATATACTGAAAATGAATTTCATTTTGAAACACAAAAATCTGCTTATTCTCTAAGTATATGGTGTTTTTTAAGTTTATGCTATTGTTTCATCCATGAACATTGATTGTTCCAACTTTTTTTTTTCATATCAAAGTTCATAGATCATAGAATGATTTTTTTTAAGTTTATAAAGTTGTTTAGTGTATGAAAGTTGGTTATTCCAAAAATTTTAATCAAAATTCATAAATGAAACCGAAAAGTGAATGAGATAATTAAGGAAATTTAAAAAGAACTCATTACCAAAATCATAAATTTCACAGGTGGAACAATCAAATGAATGAGATAATAAAGAAATGTGATCATTGAGGAAGGTGATAATTAAGTGAATGACATAATTAAAGAATACGATATCAATATATGAAAAGAACAAAAATTCCCCTGTTTAGCTTATACTAATTAGTCTTTTAACAAAACAAGGTCTCTCTCTCTCTCTCTTTCTCTCTCTATCTCTTCATGTATGTGCGTGTATACATACACACACATACACGGAGTATTAAGTTCAAACGAGAGCATACATATTTAAAAGAACATGAGAATCAATAAAATCACATATAATTTTGCAATTTGCATTAACTTGCGAAAAAAATCATACAGACGACTTTGGCGATGACTTGCAAAGTCGCATGAACTATGATTTTGTACATGAATCATATATAACTTTGTATTCTCGTGATTTTTTTTAAATAGGTATTGTTATCGTTTGATTCTCCCTCTATATATACATAAGAAGAGAAAACAAATGACAAAAAAGGTCAAATATAGCTACGCTTTTGGTTCGATGGGTTATTATTCGTGTAAAAGACCAAATCGAAAAGGGCCAAAAAGTGAATAAGTTCATAAAATCCCTCTTATTTAACATAAATTCTTGACAATGTTAGCAATAAGAGATCACTTTTACAACAAAATGCTAACCACATGGACAACAATTATAACAATTAAAGTTAGGATGGTGTTTGTATTTGGGTGTAAACTAGAAGGCCCAAAATTATTGTTTACTCTAAAAATAAAGAAAGAAAGATAGTGATATATGGGGGAAGTACATGGATCTTTATAGAATGGGAACAGAAAGATGCTAAAAGTGGACCAACCAACACACCTGACCCACATTTACATGGATGTCACTGTTGTACTATTTATTTTTCTACAATTCAATTAATTTTTGGTCTCTTTATTTTTTATTTGCTTCTTATTTATAGTACCATTTTTCCTTAACCTTGAACGGAATAGGTGAATCGGGTTCTCGAACAAGATGGGCAAATCACTATAGATCTGAAGTTTGATTTGAAATACGAATGTTTGAAGGTCTTGGGTTTCAATATGATTTAGGTTTTAACCCCAATGGGGCAGCCTACCGGTTAAGGCTTGTGTAAGGTGTAACAACCAACCCAAGTTTGAATCCGGGGGTGAGCAACCAGGCGCCACTGAGTATTAATCCCAGGGGAGCATTCTTTAGCTCTCGATAAAAATTACCAAGGATGTAGTCTGGCCAAATCTCAGATGAACCTTATCAAAAAAAATATATATGTATATATATATATGATTTAGGTTTTGGGTTTGAATCTTGATGGTGGTCATGATGATCGTATTGATGACAGTGGTGATGGGTGATGATGGTGGTTAAGAATGTTGAATATTCTTAGAAAGAATAAGCATAAAAAGATGAAAATGACCCTCATGTGGGGAGCACATGACTCACTGAACGGGTCCTAGACTAATGACGTAACATGAGGGACTAAGGGGACGTTCATCAAACGGTTATCGGGTAAGCGCTTACCGGCAAGGACGTTGTCCTCACTTATCTTATCGTATAACATTCTTAGCCATCAAATTTTGATTGTTGGTAAGCGTCTTCAACCCGGTAAGCACTTATCACTTACCAGGTAACACTCTCGGTCCTTGTTATGACTCTTACCGAATAAGAATCTTGGTGGTTTCCAATTAACAATGATTGTAAGGTAAGTAATATCAGTATATGTTTATTTAGACAAATGTTTAGTAAAGGAAACATAAGATTAATAAGATTGTTGAAGTCACACGTGAATTTAATAAGATAAATTTGATGGGTATCTTAAAGGTGTATGAATATTGGAGGCCCACTCTTTTGGCTACATTATTGAAGTGGGGGTAAAAGAAGGAAGCACCACTTACTTACGTGTCATTCACGCACCACTTGCATGCGACTCCCCCATCACTTTCACGCACTCAAAACACACACCTTCCACTTTTGTCCTTTTATTACATACAATTATGAGGTTACACTAATTAATCCAAGGATTAGGTTCTAATGAAAAGTTAAGGATAACATTAGAATAGTGAAAAAATGGTTATCAAGCATTGGGTATATGTTGGTGTGATGCATGGGTTATAGTTTCCATATGGTGAAGGTCAGGAGTTCGATTTCTACTGTAGTCCATTGTGGGGGATTTTCCTTGAACGAGTGCCGAGTTCAAATCCCAGCTGATACCTTGAAGTCCTTTAAATGGAAACTGGATGGCTAGGCCCGGGGTGGTTATTCTCCTTGGAGAGGTTTCGAACTCGGGTCATCGTGACTTGGTGCCATGGTGGCACGATGATACTCCGTTACACCAACATGTCGTTCAAATAAAAGGAATGAGATGTATTGGATCGATTGTCTTTTAAAATGCAATTTATGGAGGGCATGATATTAAAAGATATCAAGGGTTCAGATCTACTTCTCAAGCTTCTCACCGTTAACTCAACTTTTCACACGATCGTTCATGCACACACAGACACATGTCTATAAGGTTGGGATCTTGTGAGAAGTTGAAGTTAACTTGAGAAGAATGAGAAATGATTATCAATCGTTGGATGAGAAATGAATGCACATTAGGATGAGATGTACAGAGATGCATCGGATCATTTCCCTTCGAAAAAGAAATTCATGGGAGGGTATAATATTAAAAGTGATCAAAAGTTCAGATCCACTTCTCACGTTTGTCACATTAAACTTAACTTCTTATATGATATATATAATGTTCTCTTCTTCACACATGTTAACATCATTATTATGTATTGCATTTCCACTGCATTATTTGATTTGATTCTAACTTTAACAAGGGTGAATATAACAACCAGCAAAACAACTTGAGCAAAATGTTGATTATCAGTAATCCTAACCGACCTCACATAAAACCCACGAAACTTATTAAACTTGTGAGTAATCAGCTCTTTGCTTAAATACTGCAAAACCTTCTATAGAATCAATAACCAACTAAAGAGTTGTCATTTTCTTAAAACCATGAATGAGACTACGGTTGAGGGCATGTGGAATACCCAATCCTTGGGCTGATCCAGTTATAGACTGGGCTGCCCCCCAGCCCAGTCAAAGACTATGGTTGGGCTCTAGGTCCAACGTAAGTTTAGCAGGAACAGCGACGGATTAGTGAGTTGTCCGTGGATGCCCGATACTTCGGGGATCTGTGCATACATATATGTATCCGTGGTAGTCATTCGTTGGTTCGATGCCTATATATGCGTTTCAGAAAATGAATAAAGAAAAAGCCAGAAAACAAAAATTAAAATGAAACATAAAAAACTGTCGAGTTCTGAGCTCCAGAATTGAAATTGTTTAGTTTAAGATTTGAATTACAAATAAATACGACACTTTGACTTGGTCTACGTATATAAATAACATAATTAAATAAAAATATATTCTAAAAAAAATCATTAAAAAAAAAAAAACAATTTCCCGAATATTTAGGCAACTTTTCCTCACTAAAATACTCGTAATCTTATCCACGAGAAATTCAAAAACTATTTCTCATTTTCTCATCTCATTTATTATTCAAAATATCAAATCAATTTCTCGGTCATGGCCATAACATAAAACCCACGACACCAGTATAGCTGGGACCCACTCCCTATCATCAATCCCACACCGTCCGATCGCCTCACCTCGCTGACCTCAGCGGCCCCACACAGATCAACGGCCACGATCTCACTTAATCGTAGGCAGCGAAGTACGCTAGCATTTACTTCTCTTCTGAGTTTCGAAAGCTAAGCCGAAGGACAGTGTCGGTAGGAGATTCCAAGCCGATGAACCTAGCCGGCTCGCGTGGGACCCACACAGATCTGTACCTATCATAAGCTCTTATCACTTATCAATCTGCCATGTGCTTATTAGTCTGATAAGTGGTTCCGCTTATCATCCCCCCCTATCCTCCTCACCTATTTCTATAAAAATCGCCATTTCTTCTGCAACTAAATGTTGTATTTTAATTTTCTCCGAAGTAGAGAGAGAAAGGGAGACCAGATATATAGATATATATACACACACACCTAAAATCTATAGATATAGAGAGAGAAAGTAGAGAGAGAAAGCTCTATATGTGTGTGTTTCTTGATCTTTTGGGGCTATCATCGTTGATCAATCTTGCTAAGGTGAGTTTTTATTGATCTTTAATCTCTTCTTCTTCTTGTATTATCTTCTTTCCCCCAAAAAAAAAGAAAAAAAAACTCTTTTNTTTCTTGATCAGACCCACGAGTTTGAAATTTTTTATCTCTATTTTCTTAAAAAGATTAGAGCTTTTGTTTTGATTGTTATTCATGTATGTGGGTGAGAAAAAAAATTGTGTTTTTGTGGGTTTGATTGAAGTTTAAAGATCAAGATTTCAAGGATCTGGGTTTTGGGTTTGGGGGTTTTTTTGGGAATTTTGCTATTAATTTATTTTTAGTCTTTGGATTTAGTGTATATGCAAGAAATACTTAATTAGTTAACTATAATGGGTAATTCTTTAAAAAAATTTGTATTTAGATTAAGTTAGTGTGGTAGCTGACCCTGCTTGAGTGCTTATTTTATTAATTTATTTAATAAAAATTTCTATTTTTGGGTTTTTTATTTTATTTTACAGATCTGCTTCCTTATAATCTTAATTATCATTATCTTGATTTAGGGAGTTTGGAGTTGCAATGTCTTCTCTAAGCAGAGAGCTAGTTTTCTTGATCTTGCAGTTTCTTGATGAAGAAAAATTCAAAGAGACTGTTCATAAGTAAGTTTCTGAGCTCACATTTGCTAACATTTATTGGGTTTTTAGTGCATAATTTATTTGATATTTTGTGGAATTTATTTCAAAAAGAATCCTCTGTTTTGTTTACAATTTGTTTGTTTATCTCATAGGCTTGAACAAGAATCAGGGTTTTTCTTTAACATGAAGTATTTTGAGGATGAAGTGCATAATGGGAATTGGGATGAGGTTGAAAAATACCTTTCTGGTTTCACTAAAGTGGACGATAATCGGTATTCGATGAAGATCTTTTTCGAAATTAGGAAGCAGAAGTACCTCGAGGCCTTGGATAAGTAAGCCCGATTGGTCGAATTAACGACCACTTGTTTGATGTTCGATTTCGGTTACTATTGTCATTTTGGTGTTGAATGATTGGGATTACTTGAAATTTTTCTTTGATAGGAATGACAGGTCGAAGGCCGTCGAGATCCTCGTAAAAGATCTCAAGGTTTTTGCATCATTTAATGAAGACCTTTTTAAGGAGATAACTCAGTTATTGACTTTGGAGAATTTTAGGTACTACAAATTTGCACATTATGTAATTGAGTTGGTTTTTGGTAAGAACAATAGTTATCGTGAGAAGGGTAAGAAGAGATATTCACTGTTGGATTGAAGATCAATTGAAAATGCCCTTCTGAGCTAATTGATGAGTTATTTTGGGACTTGATCTAAACCATTAGATCAACACAGATTAAAAGTGATCAAGGGTCTGAATCCCTTCTTACAGTTGTCACCGTAACTTCTGTTCTCACACGATTCTTGTTCTTATGAAATATACCCTTTTGAGAATTCCTTGGAGTTGTCATAAATGCGTGTTTCGTTTGCATTTTAGGGAGAATGAACAATTGTCAAAATATGGAGATACTAAATCCGCTCGGGCTATAATGTTGGTCGAGCTCAAGAAGCTTGTTGAAGCAAATCCCTTGTTCCGTGAGAAATTGCAATTTCCTAACCTTAAGAATTCAAGGTTACGGACTCTCATAAACCAAAGGTAAACAAATTGCCAACAGTTGATTATGTACATTGTTCTATACATCTTTTGGAGAGTACTCTAATGGGGTCCCACATATTCTGACTTGGTATCGGAGCACTTTAGAGACTCGACACTGTGGGACAATTTGTGCCCATTGACCAGGGTTGGACCATTTCTCCTCAATATATGTTGGAACCTCCAGTTCTCTTCTTAAGGGATTCAAAGTGGCATTTTAGTTGCACACAGGAGTTAAGAAAGTTGATGTTAGTTTGTTTGTATCGCAGCTTGAATTGGCAACACCAACTTTGTAAAAACCCGAGGCCGAATCCAGATATCAAAACTTTATTTGTAGACCATTCTTGTGGACAACCAAATGGTGCACGTGCTCCATCGCCTGCAAACAATCCGTTGCTTGGATCGTTACCAAAAGCCGGAGGCTTTCCTCCTTTGGGTGCACATGGGGTTTGTATTTTTCGCTCTGACCACATTGGCATTTTGATTTCATTCTTGTTAGCTGCTTATTTATCTTGAGCTAATTTGTGTATGCTTAATCTGTTCAGCCTTTTCAAGCTACACCGGCTCCCGTACCAAGTCCTCTTGCTGGTTGGATGTCTAATCCTCCAACCGTATCTCATCCAACGGTTTCTGGTAGTGCCATTGGTCTTGGTAGTCCCTCGATTCCAGGTTTGTCTGTGTGGATTAATCTGTCTGTATAAGTTGGGAAGATTTTTTGTTCGAAAGGGGCTTGTTTGGTATTTAAAGAAAAACTTGACTTTCTGCATAAAGCTCCGACCTAGAAGCTTATTGAATAAGCCACTTTCTATTTCGTTAAGCCACTACCAAACAATCAGTATAGCTGAGCTAATAAGCTGTGAGTTCCATTTAACTCATTAAGTTGCTAACGAACAAACCCTTAATTGTCTTATTCCATCGAGCTGTACAGCCGCTCTGAAGCATCCAAGAACTCCAACAAATCCTACTTTGGATTACCCATCTGCGGATTCCGATCATTTGAGCAAAAGAACAAGGCCTATGGGAATAACCGATGAGGTGATTTAGTTAAATTTTGTCGTCTTAACACCATTTTCCTAAATGACGAGTGTATTATTATCGACGGCTATGAATACGTTTATTTCATCTTGCAGGTAAATCTTCCAGTTAACGTGTTGCCTGTGTCATTCCCGGGGCACGCGGGCCATAGTCAAGCTTTCAGTGCACCCGATGACTTGCCCAAAACGGTTGCACGTAATCTAAACCAGGGTTCATCACCTATGAGCATGGACTTTCATCCTATTCAACAAACGTTACTCTTAGGTGGTTATTTGTTTCGGCTCTTTATATCCTTTTATTTTTGTCCCAACGGTCGATACTTACTTTGATGCTTCAGTTGGAACAAACGTGGGAGACGTAGGACTGTGGGAAGTTGGTTCACGGGAAAAATTGGTTCTTAAAAATTTCAAAGTTTGGAATCTTGGTGCATGTTCGATGCCTTTGCAGGTACGTAGAGATTTTTAATTAGTTGAATATACGTCCAAATATGTAACTGGATTATAACTGATATAGGATTCTCTTGATAAGTATAGTTATTTAAATCAACTGTCCTTTAATATTTAATACAAATAATGTTAACGTCCAATTTATTTCCAACATTTACTGAATGCAGGCTGCTCTAGTAAAAGATCCCGGTGTTTCCGTGAACCGTGTGATCTGGAGTCCGGATGGTTCGTTGTTTGGTAAGTCCCGTTAGCTTATTGTATGGCACGATTTGTGTGCATTCATTTGATAAATATTCAATCTTTTATTTTTTTTCTTTATATGAACAGGAGTTGCGTATTCACGTCACATTGTACAAATATATTCGTATCATGGAGGTGATGATGTTAGACAAAATGTGGAGGTATGTTTAGTTTCCGTTAGGCCGAACACTTACGTGTCCTATCTAAAGGTGTTGTAATAAGTTTATATGCAGTTTTGAAATGAAGTGTCCTATTAGCACTTTGATAGAACACTATCTGAAAAAAGTGTCTTATATGGTTGTATAGGACACTTCTTATGAAAAGGTTAATAGGATATTTTGTTTCAAAAGTGTCCTAAAATGCTTGTTAAGAAGCCGAAAAACATCCTATAAACTTATTGCCACTCTTAAATAGGTCACATAACCTTAAGTCCTATAAAGTAGACAAACACATATTGCCCCTAGAGAGTCGAGTCCTTAGAATGGTAGACCCTGGCTCTGATCCCAGAACCACTGTATGCCATATATTCTTAACATGGTATCAGAGCGAGCTATATATGGTCTACCATTCTAAGTTTATAGGATGTTTTTGGGCTTCTAGCCGATGTGGGAACCTAACAACTCCTTTCTTCTAACTGCTTAATTTGCCAACACGTGTAAAACGACACTTTGTAACTTCTGTAGATCGATGCTCATGTCGGTGGAGTTAACGATCTTGCATTCTCTCATCCCAACAAGCAGCTCTGCGTGATAACCTGCGGTGACGACAAGACCATCAAGGTTTGTTGCCCCATATATATATATATATATAGAGAGAGAGAGAGAGAAAGGTTCAAATGAGAAGTGGTAAAAAAAA
>LUCG01245414.1:0-11729 GCA_001633085.1 Carthamus tinctorius
CAAAAGTAAGTATAAATAGACTAAATTACCCCTTACATATTTGGTCCCTGTGGTTAATTAACATACAAATTTAACAGGACATTGGTTAGAGGGACCAAAAGTTTGCGAAAATGCAAACCATGAGTCCCATTTATGTATTTATTTTAATTTAGGGACTAGTGTGGGTAAAAGGTGTAAACCATAGGGACCAAATATGTAATTTACTCTAAATTTTATAAAACAAGTCTGCATATAATAGCATCTCCAACAGCTTTGCTAAAATAAAAAAATTTATGTTTTTTTTTCTGTAAAATGCTTCAACAGTATTGCTAAAGTGACTGCTAAAATAGAAAAAACTTGAGTTTTCTCTAAATATATAAATTTCTCTAAAATCTCTATATGAAGAGAGAGAAATGTTATTCCACTAATGATATAATTAGTTATTTAAAAGTTTTTAAAAAGTTTATTAAGATAATAAATATAGTATATATTTTAATAATATAAGTGACGATAGATTCTTTAAAATAAAAAAATTGTTGGAGATGAAAAATAATAGTTTTAAAAATGTTGATCTTTTTTCTCTATTTTAGAGAAATTTAAGCAATACTATTCAAAATGCTATAATACTTTAGACATAACATGATGGGCAAATCAATTAAAAAACGTGACAATGATCGAATTGGAAATTTTAATGTTTAAAAAAATGCTGCAAAAGATTTAAGAAATTTTAAAAAATATTAAAAACGTTGGTAGTTGGTGTCAGAAGGCTACTGCTATCATATTGTTGACCTCAGTACTACTACTGACAGGATTAAACAGTATACACCCTTCGTCTTTTCTTTCTTTTTCATTTATACCCCTGTACTATGTATAAAATAATTTTTAAATATATAACACCATCGGATTCTCTCTAAGTATGATTCCTAGCTGTTTTATTCATTATGTCCTTTTCAAATTACGAATTTAGGGGGTGTTTACTTTATAACTTAATGAGCTTAATAATTGAATGAGCTTATTCGCACAGACATTTTAAAGTGTTTACTTGCAGCTTAATAATTGAATGGGCTTAGTCTATATGGTTTGATAATAGTTGGATATTTCAGTTGTAATTGGATCGGATCAGATCTAAAATTTCAACATCCGTTTTGGATCTGCCGGTTCTTAAATGACAGTCCAAAATCAACCAAACTGCTTGATTATCTATTCAATCATCATCTAACTACTCATCCAAATAGTCAGTTACAATCCAATCATCATTCAAATATCCATTTAGTTACCATCCAATCATCATCCTACTACCTATCTGACTAACAGTTTTGTTCTAAAAGACGATCGATTATTAATTTAGTATTATATATAATAAGACAATTAATCATTAATTGGATGTTGAATGAATTCAATTTGAATAATATTGGTTTGATCTAACACAATCAAATGGATGGAATATATAGATCGATCCGATCATCATTTGGATCGAAGAAAATCCAACATCTAATGAATGATTTGGATCAATTCAGTTCAGTTCCCGTCACATTCGTGGGTTCGGTTCCTCTCCGATACATTTTTCCAATAACTTTTAGAATTTTTCTGTTGTTTCGGTTTAAGACAAATATGTTAAACTTGAATAATTTTTCATGTCGTTTTAGTTTACTAATTGTTTACTAATAAGATACTTGTTAGCTGGTAAATTATTTATGTTTGATGGAAACTAATTGATATGTTATGTAACAATATAGAATAAACTAAATCGACATGAAAATAGTTATGACATAGGTCGTTGTTAAATCGATATTATTCATGAAGATTTACACCTCATTAAAAAGGTTGATAAATAACAAGTGTTTTCAGCTAACAATAATTTCATGCTATTTGTAATATTAATTTATTTTATATTTTTTCGAGAATTAATCCAAATTGTGGCTTTTAGTAAGTATGGAAAAGGATGAATTGAAGATATCGAAAGGCATACGATGCCAAAGGTAACAAAAGCAACACCTTCGCATGCCTTCAAGAATCAAGACACACATGCCCTTCCAACCTCTCTTTTTCTTCTTCCTCCAAATCCAAGAAAAAAAAAATGAATTTTCTTTTAAATCCAAATTTTATTTTAATTTTTTATTAAAAATTAGTCAAAACTTTTTTTTTTTTTGCTAAAATGTGACAAACGAATAAATTTACAAAGACAACCATGATTGGTTTTTGAATATAATGATTATAATTGTTAAAATTATATAGTTTGATATATTTTATTTATGTTGGTAATAGAGCTTAATGAGTTGCGAATCTCGTGTATTATGATAATTGTGAAAACTATTACATTAGGCTATCAGTATTCAGTAAGGCCTTGAAGGGCTCGTCGGGCTTCCAAGGCGGTTTGCAGCGGGTTAGGGCGAGCTGGGGTACAACATCGACGGGCTCGCAACAGGCTTTGGGGATCGATTTGTAGAAACCGATTGAATCGCTCCCACTCTCTCTCTCTCTCTACACTCCTTCTCTTCTTCTTTTTATTTAAAATATATATGTATTGGGTATTTGGTTTGGTGGGTTGTGGTACGTGACAGAGTGGGTTCGATGGGCTTACTGTGGGTTTGTGGGTAAAACTAATGTGTCGCTGATGTGGCAGGGTAGGCTTTGTGGGCTCGGTGGATTGCGCTACCAGTAACCTTATAAGGTACTGATTTACATTATTATTCTTTCATTTGTATTCGGTTCATAATCTAAAACTTTTTAGATGCATTTTATGTTTTACAAACAAATAAAAGATGTTTACATTGTGAATCAACCATATATTGATCCATACAAGAAATTCAAGTTGTAAATTGAAAAAAAAATCATGTGAAATTTTCTAGTTTCACGTGAGGCGTGACATGACTGCAAGGATAAAGACTCGATGTTTTGTAGAAACGCTATGAGTCATTTCATACTAGAAGATACATGTCTTGCATTATATCACACTTTTTTAAACACGAGATATTTTACATGATTCATCTGTCATTGTAGTTGTCAATTTTTTTTTTATGGATTCTTCAACAAATATATTTTGTTTGCAATGTGATATACATATAATAATCCATTGGTTGCCCTTTGTAATAAATCTAAAAGAGTACTAATCGAATCCATATTTTGTTGGCACATTAATCAAAATTATATTAAGATTAAAAACTTAATCCAAGACAAAAGGGAAGATTTGTTGTTGATTGTTTAAATATTGTTGCTTTTTAGGCATATGTTTAACCATTCAGGCATAATTCTGTCTTTATTGATCTTTTTGTAAATAATAATTTCATCATTGTACATGCTTTTTTTACAAGTCATAATAATAATAACGATTTTTTTACTAAGGTTGTGTTTGGCAAAAATAAGCTAGTTTATAAACTAGTCCATCCAAACATGTACCAGAAGCCAGCTAGCTTTTTGAAACGCTATTTTGGGTAGCTTTTGAGGAGCTTATTATAATTTTTTCCAATTATACCCTTATTAATATTAATTATTAAATTCAAAGATACATTTTTTGGTCATTTTACATNNGAACCATCCATGATGGTGTTGCCGTGGCCCGTGAGAAGCCGAGTAAACCGAAGGGGAACCTGATCTCATAGCAAATGGCCTAAGATTAAAGAGACTTTAAAATTTAAAAGGAAAAAGATAATAAAATTTTAAAGGGACCTAAAAATAATCCGTTTGTGTATTTTGTCATAATATTTAACAAAATCTTAAAACATATTTAGTTGTGTTGCAAAGTTGGTAGCTTTTAAAACCCAATCTCGTGAATCAAAAGTTGGAAATTATGACAGAAAAGGTGTGTATTTAACCACAATATTTTTGTTCATAGGGACCCCCTTGTCTTTTGCCACCCTATGTAACCACAAGATAATATCAAACAAATAACACAATTTAGTAACTCTTTTGACATATAAATGCTAATATTTAGGGCGCTTGTGATATATCACTAGTCAATGACTAGTGAGGACACCTGTAAGATAGATTAAAGACCCGTAAAGTTATAGGGTTTTATACGAAAATTCAAACTTTTTTCTTATTTTCTAGTTGGGGCCTATCCAGTGGCAGATTCAGAAATTTTCCCTACCGTGGACACCTTTAGCTAGATTACATGCCCGTAAAGTCATCAGATATGTTTTTAGCCTGGTTTCACTATTTTGAGATTTTTTTAAAGTTTATTGATTAATTTCGAAGGATTTAAGTTTCTTTTGTCGATTTTGAAGGATTTTTCGGGTTTTTTGGTTGATTTTGAAAGTCTTTTTAGTTGATTTTAAAAGACTTTTTATGTTAGTGGGATACTGACAATAAATTATTTTTGGGGGGGGGGGATAGAAAAAATAATTTTTTAACATAGACAAAAGAATAAATCTAAGGGTTGAATGGTTTCTTGGTTAACATGATTAGGTATGAAAGAAAAATAAATTGTTATGTATTCTATCAATAAATATGATATAATTTTTATAATATGAAAATAATATTTTATTAGTGAGGTTAAATATTTTATTAATATAATTAATTAATTGTATAATATCTAAAGATATTTTATTAATATAATTAATTGTATAATACTTAAAACAGAGAATTAATACTCTTTTTAAGTTATATTATGATATAATTTAAATTTTTATAAAATGAAAATAATATTTTATTAGTAAGGTTAAATATTTTATTAATATAATTAATTAATTGTATAATATCTAAAAATATTTTATTAATATAATTAATTGTATAATACTTAAATAGAGAATTAATACTCTTTTTAAGTTATATTATGATATAATTTAAATTTTTATAAAATGAAAATAATATTTTATTAGCGAGGTTAAATATTTTATTAATATAATTAATTAATTGTATAATATCTAATAGTATTTTATTAATATAATTAATTGTATAATATTTAAAATAGAGAATTAATACTCCTTTTAAGTTATAGCCCCAAAATCATTATTATGAACCACCCGGCCATGCGTAACGGAGCCGTAGGCTCAGCAGGCTAGAGTCTGACGGGCTCAGCATGTTGGCGGGATCCGCTACGACTCTAGCGGGCTGGCCGGCGGGCTCTTGTGATCGGTGTGGCAAACCCGTCATAGCCGCTTTGTGTTGTGTGTGGTGTATTTAAAATAAAATAAAGATTGAGAGGGTTTGGAGGGTTCGGGTACTAACAGAGAGGGATCCAGAGGGCTTATAGTAGGTTTATAGTAAAGCTGATATAGCGCTGATGTGGCAGAGGACTCAGATGGCTCGGGTTCTGATAGTCTTATACTTGTTGTTACTATTATAATAACAAAATATATAAAAAGAAAATAAACAATTATAACTGCTATTAGACAAAAGAAGCTATAAAAAGATGATGGTTAGAGATAAGCATGCATGCATTTGATTCTGATATGGGCATCTTTCTTGAAAAGGAATATTGAAAGGTTGATAAAGCAACATAAGCATGAGTGGGAATCACAAGAACACAAAAGACACCACTCAAAAAGTATCACCATTCTCTTCCCTTTTTTATGATGAAATGAATATATGCCCTCACTCCCAACATCAACAACTTTATGAAGAAGGATTCAAATTTTTTATATTTATATTTTGCTACTATGTTACTAAATAGTTTTTGTTTTATAAAATAAAACTTAGTTTTATGTAAGATCACAAACAATATCAATAGGAGGGCATTGAATTAAAGGCACCACGTCAGGTCATGTCCACGGCGGATGACTAGGCACGATTCATGGGAGGACATTGAATTAAAGGGGTGACCACACTCAAAGCCGCCTTTATTGACTAGTCTCCGCCACGTGTCGCGCTCTCGGCTGTCCTCACGTTCACAACCAAAAAAGTGTTTTCTACTATTATCAAATGAGTTAGTTTGATATTAAACACTAAAAAAAACACTAAAAGGTGAAAAAAAAAATCATATATTTTGTTATAAAAATTGTGCATTGAGCCATATGACATGCTACGAGTTTAGCATGACGTCAGACACGAACCTTGAGCCATAACGCGTCATATCAACTATTGCAACAAGCCTTTTAAAACATTGATATAAACTGAACTTTGCAATCTTTAAGCACTTTGTATCAATTTGGATGATATAAAAGGTATTTTAATGTGCATTTTCAAAGTCAAGACAGAGCCCCATAAAACCCAAAGAATGGTTCCATGCACTCATTCAACTTCTTTTCATAAGTATTTTTTTTGGTTGTATGAAGGATTCCCCTGGCTAAACTTTGAGGGTAATTTGTAGTATTAGAAAATACTAACAGTGTCCATCAGAAAAACTGAAAAAAGTCCTTAAAATCATTCAAAAAACTTAAAAAGTCAAATAAAAATAAAAATAAAGAACCTCTTCAAAAAATCCTTTAAAATCAATTGAGAATTCTTTCAAAAAGACTAAAACACATCAAACAACTTTACAGGTCTGTACTCTTCCTTAAATCTAAACTTGCTCAAAAAATCATGGGTCTTCCACCGTTAAAATAATTAAGTAGATAGTCGGTGCAATAAAACCAAGAGTTTCTATCCATACCCCCTTGTAGGAGGTATGAATTTATATGAGTGGAGAAAACATAGAAAGGGAAATAAACAGCAACACCCTAACACTACACGTTACATGATAGAAAATAATTACCAAAGGGCTTGTAGCACAGCGGTATCCAGGTGTTTGTAAGGTGTTCCCCTTGGCCTTTGGTTAGGGATTCGAGTCCTGCTGTGGACAAAAGGTGTAGTTTAGGAGTAGTGTAGATTAGAAGTAGGTATAATTATTTATACATCTTAGTATCATCTATTAATTCATCTATTAATTTTTTAAATAGTATGAATTATGAAATATTGAAATTCTATGAATGATATTAGTTTGGGCTTTGGGCCACTATCATTCCAATTGGGCCAAACATTTTAGCCCTAACCAGAGTTGAACCTGCCGCCAAAACACTGGCAAAAGAAAACATTCAGACCTCCATTGAAACACTTTCAGAAAGAAGGAAACAAACAAACAACAATGGTGAAAGATCTGAGCAACGATCAAGTTTCTTCCATGAAGGAAGCCTTCACGCTCTTCGATACCGACGGTGACGGCAAGATAGCTCCGTCGGAGCTCGGCATCCTCATGCGTTCTCTCGGTGGAAACCCTACCCAAGCTCAACTCAAGTCCATAATCGCCCAAGAAAAGCTCAATTCCTCTTTCGATTTCGACCGATTTCTCGACCTAATGTCCAAGCACCTGAAGCCGGAGCCCTTCGATCGCCAGCTCCGTGATGCGTTCAAGGTCATCGACAAGGACGGGACTGGATGCGTCGTCGTTTCGGATCTCAAGCACATACTAACGAGCATTGGGGAGAAACTCGAGCCTGCGGAGTTTGATGAGTGGATCCGGGAGGTTGATGTTGGATCCGATGGGAAGATCAAGTATGAGGACTTCATTGCAAGGATGGTTGCTAAATGATTTGTAAGCTTTCACTTCTTTTCCGATTTTAGTTTCTCAATGTTGATTCTATGTCTAATTGTTTGATTAATTTGTTAATTAGATTAATTGTTCTATGTCTAATGGTTTGATTAGTTTGTTAGTTAGAGCAATTGTTCTATGTCTAATGGTTTGATTGATTTGTTAATTAGAGCAATTGTTCTATGTCTAGTGGTTTGATGAATTTGCTGATTAGGGTAATTATTGTATAAGGATTGATAGTTGATCCGTGATTTCCTAAATTAGGCAAAAAGATCATCAAAACCAAAGGAGCAGGTATATCTTAGTTCTTAAAGGAAGGTGGGATTTTGGGGGTGGGATAGAGTAGAGCGGCTACTTTCGTGAATCACCGATTGCAGGAATTATAAAAGATTTCCCAGAAAGTAAGAAAAAATGAAGAAGAAGCGAAAAAGGAAAGAAAATTAAGGCTAGGGATGAAAACTAGAAGGATACCGTATAATCAAGAGTAAGTGTAAAGGAACGTAACGAAGATGATTATGACACCTTCGGTGGTCTAAACTAGGACTTGTATCATCGGTCATGTCTTCGTAAATGCCTATGGCTTCAATGTCTATCCTTAGTTGCTCATCCTACTTCCTCCTTGCCTATGCGATCACAACATTTCTTTATCTCTAACTTATTTGTTATAGGTGCAACTCTCAACTCCTCTTGGAAGAGTCGTCTGGTATCCTGTCATGCATGGTTGCCCATCTAAGAAACCTTATTTATGTGACTTCCAACTTCTTCTCATGGGACTTTTTTCTTGCCCACACCTTTACATAGTTGGTTTGATGGATACCCTGTAGAATTTGCCTGTTAGTTTTAGCGGGTATATCTTGTCATTTAACACCCTCATGGTAGTTCTGTACTTTAGCTTATGTGATGTGTTATGTCATTCTTGATCTTGGCCTCCTTCTAAATTGTGGATACTTGAAATTGTTCTTTTGGGATACGCTTTGCCCCCATAACATTGAGTTTCACCCCCTCGTAGATACACTTCTTGATGAAACTGTATCATATATACTCCGGCTTCACACAACTAATGTTCATGCCTTGTGTTTCAAGTGCTACTCTCCACTGCTCCAACCTCTCATTCACCTAAGTAACCTTTTGTCACATGGTTACCACATCATTGTGCATGGTCTTTTGTTCTGATAGAGCGGCACCACCATACTGTGCCTCCATTCTTCAAGCATCGTGGCAGTCCTGAATATAACATTGGAAAGCATCAAATAACATGCCCCTTCTCCTTCATGTACAACCATGCATCCATGCTAACAGGGATTTGATCTGGTCCAACAATCTTACCCTTCCCTGTTTCATTAGTACCTCCTTTACCCTTTGCCTTGTTCAATAACACACGAAAGTAAGTACCTACCCCGTCTACCCTTTATGCCCTCATCCTTTACTAAGACTAGTGATGATGGCAACGGTGCGACTGTGGACCCCAATCCCCATCCATTTCTGACTATTCTCGATCTCTAATCCGCATCCCCGTCAGGGAGTATGATTAAATCCCCATCCCTAATGGGTAATTGGGGATTTTCCCCGTCTAACCCCATGATGATTTTTTTTCGTCTCTCTTTTCTCATGTTACTAAAAAAGTATATTACGATTTTAAAATATTTTTGGGCCAAATACTGTACTTTTATATAAGAAACAATCAAATACAAACTATTATAAATATTCATGTTTTTGTAAATGTCTCAAAATGATACTTTTCTTTCTACAGAACAAATATTTTTATCTTATTTTATAGATATATTGATTATTTAAAAGATGCAATGCTTTAAAATATTAAATCATCCATAAATAATTATTAGAAAATGTCTTAAAATCATCACGTGATAGGATATATTATTTTAGACTATAAAATTTGTCGGGTTCAGCCTTTCAGGGACCCGAGGGGGATCCTATCCCTGCTCTCCTCCCTCGGTTTCTATATTTGGGAAGACCGGTTCCATCTTTGTTATACCTTATGTTTCCTATTTCTTGATGCCTCTGCTTCCTATATTCTAATCTCTCCCTTCCTAGCATCTAGTCTTTGGTACATCTCCTCAAAAACCAAAATTTTATAATGTGGAACACTTTGCAATCCCATTGATCACAATCATATAAATTCCTTCACTTCATCAACTTCAATTTTATTGATGCTGGGAGAAAGTTGTTGATACAGTGGGCTGTGATTGTGTGTTAACATTTTTTTCAATTCTATCATCACATTTACAGGGATGGAAACAAAATGACATGGTTAAATAGTTATACTATTTGCTTTTAAGATTTGGAGGCAAAAAGGAAATTCCATAATTAATGGACGGTGATTCGTTGATAATTCATGAAACCATATTGTAACTAGGTCATGCAATAATCATATTATTGACACTTTGACTACAGATTATGCCACCCATTACACTTTGACTAAGTCCATGAAACCATGTTGTAAACAGATCATAGATAAACCCTTCAGCTTAAATTTGAACTATATATGGATAAATCATGAAATGTGGTCATAACTTGATATGGATGGCGATGAGTGCGCTCTTGACAACCTTTCTTTTTAAATGACATAATTTCCACACAGAAAGACGTAATATTAACACAATCTAGAAATGTTGATTAGGAAAATTACGGTTGAATTGTTGGTCATAAAAGGAAATTTGTCTAGTGTCGAGGAATCGAGGCTTACATTCATCTTGTTGAATCAAATTTTACATTGCACTGATATGCGAACAATTTACACCATTAATTAGAGTTAGAGTTGTTTGAGTAAAAACGAATTTGTTGTGCAGGTTGCTGTGATCTGACTGAAGGTGCATACCCCCTTCCTGGTTTCTGTTCTTAAGAAAGAAGCAGTGCTTTTGGTGTGGTAATTTCTTATCTTTTGATTTAATTGGTTTGGTGTTTGCTAGTGTTTTTATAAACATTTTGTACTTGTTGGGTAAGGAATCATGGAAAGAGGGTAGTACCTATCTTTAATCAGTGGTTGTGAATAGCTTTAACCATATCTAAATGACTGAAAATGTCCATAAAAAAATGGTTTGCCCTGCCTAAAACCCAATCTTGTAATTGATTACCACCATTGACTACTATTTTGTTAGTACTCAAGGTGATCAAATAACTTTCATCATATATTAAACCATATGACAAGTATTGGGCCTCCTCCTGTGGGCCGCCACTCGGGGTTACTAGAGATTTTTTTGACTGTTATTATTAAGGTTTTATGTGACGAGTCAAGTGTGGATTAGTTGACCCGTACATCGATGGTTGCATAAGAACACCGATGTATTGTATGCGAATTTTTTGGAGTTGTTGTATACTTGTATTTTTGTTCTTGTGGTCAAAGAATATATGTGTTTCTTCTTTGATACATGTTCTTGTTTGTACTTTGTAGTGGTGTTTCAGAAAAATATCCATAAACCAAAACTACAAAGTATAAATAAATAAATAAATAATCAGAAAAATATCCATATTCACTCATTTGTGTTTTCAAATCCCAATATCTTCTGTCTTATATTATTCACAAGTACAATTGATGATCGGAGTAAGCAAAGGACGATTTGAAATAAAAATGTAATTAAAATGGGTTAACACTTAACACATATCAAGCATAATTGAGATGTTAAAAACAAAAAAATAATAAAATAAAATTTGTTAGAAAGGTCGAATCTATGAAACTGGCTAAACCGGTTATCATATCTTTTTGAGGAGGATCGGTTACAGCTAGGAGCAATGAGGAAGAATTCTTGAGTACAAGAACCGATTTAAAGCTCGATGGACTCTAATTTTAAAGAGCTCTAACTTTAGTTATTATTGAAGTTTAATCACGTTGGTTGATCAATTTTCTTTCATTCTAATTATTTTTTGACAATTTCGTTTTTTCCAAAAGAAAAATGATGCAAATCCAACGAAGCTTAGAATCTTGGGTATAGTGGTAACCGTTAACTCAACCATTCTACAGATTGAAGGTAAATATTGTATACATAAAGAAATAAATTCAATCATGATTTAGTTCCATATCAAATGTGGATATCCAAATAAAATACATTACTGCTTTAAGTAAGTTGATAATTTGAATTCATGTTTTATAAGTAAAAAGTTTACACTTTACTAGAACCAACACTATTGAGAGTTCTTATATAAGAACTTTGGTTTTTATCTTGAAGTTAGTGTGAAATAACAATTTGTTACTTCTTTATATATTTTTTCTTGACATTCATATTCAACACAAGGCCCTCGGTAGTCGGTAGACCATGTGCGGGTTTGATTGGGTACCTGCGGGCTAGGGTAC
>LUCG01245462.1:0-10168 GCA_001633085.1 Carthamus tinctorius
GGCTTGGGGCGGTGTCTCCACATCGCCTACCCGCTCTCTCCCTCTCTCACATTCTATTTTTTTATTGTATTGAGTATTTGGGTTGGTAAAGTTCGTGTATTAACCAGAGAGGGCTCCAGAGGGCTTATTGTGGGGTTGGGGAAAAACTGACGTGGAGCTAATGTGGACCACTTTCTATAACTTTTTTGAGGTTTTGTATTAAAAATGCACAACTAGCTTTCCGTTCATGGGTCCATTTTTTTCTTTGCTTCCGATCCTAACTTTTCGGCTTGAGTTCAATTCCTATATTAGCCACCCGAAAATTTTTGACCCAACCCGACCCTGAACTCGACCGACAGAAGTCAGTGACAAATTCTGGCTACCGAGTAAACTTTTTCAAAACATGGGCAAAATACGTAAAAACCACCAAACGAGAGAACCAGAAAATATTTATCGGGTAAATGCTTCACCAGATATCACTTTACTTTACCAGGCGAATATGACAAGAGCCTAATATCATCATAACAAGTAAGGGTCACAACAGAAACCTATAGTTTTACTCGGACAGTGGTTTTCGCATTAAAAAAATGCTTACTAGCAATCAATCTTGATACCCAAGAAAGTTACCGATAAGCTAAGTCAGAACAACAACTCTTACCCGTAAACATTTATCCGATAAATATGGATACTAATTATTTTTTATTCATTAATATATATATATATAGATTTTATATGTATATGTGTGGGCATTTGGTCTAGTGGTATGATTCTCGCTTTGGGTGCGAGAGGTCCCGAGTTCGATTCTCGGAATGCCCCCAAATTTTTTTTTGCCCTAAAAAAACCTCTTTTCCCCCCAAAATTCCAATTTCTCATTTCGTTTTCCCCAAAATCCACACTCAAAATCGATCTTGCAGTCTCTAAAATCGAACCAAATCGATTGTCAAGGTTGTTTCGTGTTCGATCCGAAGGTATGTGGTGTCCCATCTCATTCGATGCCTATGATCGTGCTTTGTGGAATCGATTTCGATTTACACCAAATCGATTTTTTGGAATTTTGATTTCACAAGCTCTTAAAAACCCTAAAGATTTCTCGTCTGGCAAATTTGTAAGACTTGGAGGATGATAGTTCCATGGACAATTATTTAAAAATGTGATTTTTAAGTTCTGGTTTATCATCATTTTATACAAAACTTCACTTTTAGCTTTGATTACTTTAGTTTAGCTCAAATGATCTTTTGGTGGGTTTTGATTGACTGCAGGAAAGGAGATTATTGTAGATATATTGCAAAGTTCAAGTTTGGTAATGAGCCACCTAGCTTGAACAGGTTCCAAACCTTTTAAAGTTTTGTATGTTTTTTGTTCTTGGATTTAGGGGCACTTTTTTAACTCTCCGCCCAGGGCATCAAAAACCATAGGACCGGTCCTGCCTTTTAGCAATCTGAAACACCCCAAGCATCACAAACCTCAGCACCGACCCAGTCCATGGCGTTTGGTTCTCCTCCTTTGCAGTTCTCCTCTGATGCTGCCAAGAGTTCACCTCCTTGTCGTTCTCGCTTCCAAAAATGCGTAAATTTCTTGTTTTCATACCTTCGCTTCATGAATTGGGTTCTTTGCATTGTTCATTATTGCTTTTATTCCTTTAAAACAGGTTCATTTGCGAGACTGGTGGCTAACTAAACCCGAACCAGATGATGACAGAAAGACAATAGGCGTTGCAGGCCTTACCTGCACTTCTCAACAGTGCGTTCTCTCTATATTTATGCGTTTCTTCTTCTTTATTTGATACTTTTTGAGTTGCTGCTTTGTTATCATTCTGATGCTAATTGAATCTTGTGTTACTACCACTATGAGAGCTGAGGATTCTAGGGCTCAAGGTTTTGTGTTAGCCAATTTAACACATTTACATTATTCAGTGCCCAAAGTCAATTTCTGGGTAACAAACCTTAGAGCATCTCCCCTATGGCTTCTCCAAAATGGAGAAAAAAGAGAATATGGGGATTTCGAGCTAAAATTTTGCTCCAAGAACTTCCCCAAAACTATCTATGAAATGGAGAAAGTAGGAATGAGGATGGGATTTTTTTTTTCCAAATATTGAGAACTGGAGATAACCCAAAAATAATTACCAAATGAGAGAACCAATAAAAAACCTTGAAAATAAAAAAGTAGAAAGAGAAATAATATTGTAATGTATGAATGAAATATAATATTATAATCAATGTTAAAATCTTTAAAATGGGGAATCTTTTGGAGATGAATTCAATTCTTTCTGAAGATTTTGAATTTTGCTTCTCCATTTTAGAGAAAATTTGGGGAATCTTTTGGAGATGCTCGTACTGAACTACTAATTACAACACCATTGGCACTTGAACCTCTTTACATTAGCTTTTGGACAAAGGTTTATGGTTCCTGTGTGACAGATTGACCATTAGAGGACATGATTTCAGCCTAGTTCTCATGTTCTTAGCTGTCTTTTTTTTTCTGTAAACAGTTCTCTATACATTTGTTATTTCTCTACTGGTTGTCAATTTACATTTGTGTCAATATGATTGTTGATGAGACTATAGGAGTCGGGCTGAGCGATGCTTCTCTTCTGCACCAATTCTCAAGGTATATGATTTCTTTGAATTAGAGACGGTTGACGGTGTATGTGTCATTCTGCAAGGATACATTAACAAAAATCAAACGCTTGAAAGTGGATTTCCCTCTGAGGTATGCAGGAGAATCCTTGCCTACCTCATGTTTTTTGAGTGTCTTATTTTTCTAATTTTCTCTGAGTATAAAATATCTTATATACTGCAAAACTCACACACACATACTCCTTAGGGTGGGCTCTATCGGTAGCTTGGGTACCTCTGTGCCAATGACCCTTTGGTTCATTTTCAATATTAAATAGAGGTAATAGCTGTATTACATTTAGCTATCGTTTGTTGTGTCTTAGCATAGTGTCTTCATTCTCCATTTTTGGGTCAAAATCGTAAGTTGTGATAGAGAGTTGTTTATGGGTATCCTTTGATGAGCAATGGATTTTTCTCACTGGCATTCAACTCAGAACTCCTGGACTATATGTTTGACTGTGTGATAGGAGTGGGCTGAAACATTTGTTTTGAAGATATGTGTTTGTAAAAGGAGCTTCAGGGAGTCTTTGGCAGTTGCTGCATGGTTTGGTGTTGGATGATTAAGTATTCAGAAGGATTAAGAGGCTGTTACGATATAGTGCAAAATGAAATATGGTTGTTTGGTAATTGTTGAGAATGAAATCAGAGGGTTTTAGAACCATTAAGAGGCAGTTCTTTTTTTTACCAAACATGATTTACCTCTTAACGATTCGGAGGCTGCCTCTTAATGGAACTGTTAAGAGGTAAACAAACAGCCCCTTTTAAAGCATTTTGTCTTTGTTGTTAATCTGCCTTCATTTGAGGTTCTCTTTCTGAAGAATGGTCTATGTTATTCACAAAGAATCATGGATATTTGCTACCTTTCAAGGTTATTAGTTGCTGTGGTGAAAGAACGATATGTATGCGTAGTTGTTGAGAAACTGTCGGTTCATTTGCATTTTATATTATATCTATGGCAAAAACGATATGTGGTCCGATGACTTTTGACTTTTAGTTTTACAAGGGGTTTAGCATGTTGAGTGAGCAAAGCTGTCTATCTCACTTGAGAAAGAAGGAAACATCTATAGGCTCGAGGTTTTATTATAGTAAAAGAAAAGCTAAACGAGGAGAAAAATAGTAACAAGACAAGACAATACAAAACATCTGCATCATTTATTTAAGTGGCGGCTGGCTATATGAATCAATTGTGTGGTCCTTTGTTGCTAATGCATTATGTGACATGGAGGACATGGTAAGGTTAACCTAAGGGATTGTTTGGTTTGCTGACTTAAGAGGAATTTGATGGAATTGGAATGACAAATTCCTTTGACCAAATTCCTTAGTGATGTTTGGTTCACGAAATAAACTTGATGGAATCCTTTGACTTCCATTGAATTCCACAATTTGAGGAATTGATCATTCCTTGGGTAAAGGGAAAGAATTAGATTCCCACTAACCAAAAGCCTAGTCAAATTCCATCAAATTCCATTTCAGTTCCTTCAAAGTCAAATTCCTTCTATGGATTCCAATTCCATCAAATTCCTTTTATGGATTCCAATTCCATCAAATTCCATTATGCGAACCCATCCAATTCCATCAAATTCCTTTTATGGATTCCAATTCCATCAAATTCTATTATGCGAACCAAACGCTCCCTAAGGGAATCTAAAAGGTGTGGATAACAACAGAGCTTCACAATTGAGAATAGGTTCAGCTCAATTTCTTCTCCTGGCATTTATCATTTTAGTCAAATGGACTTGGACATTACTTTTTCCTTTTATGTGAGTTGAATTTTAATATAATATATTTTTACACTTGCAGGTGTTTGATCATTTTCTTATTGGTTTTCCTCCTTATTGGGAGGAATATTGTACAAGCTGGGACAAAACAGTATCTGCTGCCAAAGGTGTTTCCAGAGGTGAATACTAATCCTGATACAATTTTAGTCCCCGTGGTTTGTTAAAAATTATGATTTTTGTCCCTGTGGTTTAGTAATTGCCTTTTTCGTCCTTATGGTTGCATTTTGTTGCTATTTTCGTCCCTAGCGAGTAGCGACTAATATATATATTTAAGTACAAGGGACCAAAATAGTAAAGAATTGTAAACCACAAGGACCAAAACAGCAATAAATTGTAATCATAAGGAGGAGAGTAGCAATGATTTACAAACCATAGGGATGAAAACTGTAATTTCTAAACCATAGGGATGAAAATCAAAATTTTTAACAAACCAGGACTAAAATCGTAATTTACTCGGAAGAAAAAGTAACGGTTTTTAATTGAAGAATCAGAGTTTATAGTACAAAGAACATTAAATTCTTTAACTCTGGAACATACATTCTCATTTTCTTCATGTGCTGAATGTCTTCAGTAAATGAAGATGGGAAAGACTCCATTGAAGGACATGACAACTTTCACGATAGCTCGCAAGGTAAATTACTGAATCGTGATTGCTACAGTGTGGATATGGGAGTTGAAGATTGTGAAGATACAATTTTGAGCAATAAAGCTGGTAACTTTGTGAACAAATCATCGCTTGAAATTCCACATGTATGTTTTTCTTGTTATGCGTCTAATACTTTTGTGATACTCTTGAAGGATTTAACTTGCAAAAAGAATGTGTAGCCTGAATCTTTAATGCAATGCATTTCACACTCTACTTGAGCATATTGCATAAAACAACAATAAAAGCATATTTCAATCCCATCTTTTAAAGCATGCTAGTTGCTGAATGGTTTGGTGCTGGATGGTTAAGTTGTTAGAATGATTAATAGGCTCTTATGATACAGAAAACAATGAAATATGGTTGTTTTGTAATTGT
Source organism: Carthamus tinctorius (assembly GCA_001633085.1). Taxonomy (NCBI): domain Eukaryota; kingdom Viridiplantae; phylum Streptophyta; class Magnoliopsida; order Asterales; family Asteraceae; genus Carthamus; species Carthamus tinctorius. Next base: position 5,394 of record LUCG01245462.1, read on the forward strand.
TGAGAATGAAATCGAAGTGCTAAATGGTTAAGAGAGGCCCTAGATACAAAATGGTTCAGAGGGGTTTTGGAACCATTAAGGGGCAGTCCTTTCTTTTACCAAACAAGGTTTACCTCTTAACGATTCAGAGGCTGCCTCTTAATGGAACTATTAAGAGGTAAACAAACATCCCCAAAACAGACTAGTGACAGATAGCAGTCAGGTTGAATGGGATGGATTATGGTTGACATGCCTTAAAGTGATTTTACTAATCAATACTTGTGCTTGTCCAAATCAATTCTTTGACCTTTTCTTTATTCAGATTTATCACCTAAAGTGATTTTATATAGAGTAAATTATGACTTTAGTCCTTATGGCTTGTTATAAATTTCGATTTTCGTCTCTGTGGTTTTGAAATTGCCACTTTGGTCCCTGTGGCTTGCAATTAATTTCATTTTTCGTCTCTTGGCTAATTCTTAACTTAAATACAAGGGACCAAAATAGTAAGGAATTGTAAACCACAAGGACCAAAACAACAATAGATTTGTAAACTATAAGGACGAAAATAGCAATGAACTACAAACCAAAGGGACAAACACTGTAATTTCTAAACCGTAGGGATGAAAATTGCAATTTTTAACAAACCACAGGGACGAACATTGTAATTTACCCTTATATTTATTATGACACTGCTCTCTCTATAAACATCTTGAAAGGACTGCAATGGGATTAAAATGTTCAAGACTATTCTGGAAAGGTTTATGGGTTAATTTTCATTTAGAAGAATGCTAACCATGCCCACTAAGTTATAGCTTTTCAATTTGTATTTTGTGAGTTGGTATTGCTCAAGTTATGCAAAGTTACACTACAATCGAAAACATTATGATCTATTGAGCTTTGAAACTTGTATACTCATAACTTCTTGCAGTTCTTGGAATTTGATAAATACATGTCACTTACTTTCTTCTTACTAATGTTATAATTATCGATATTCATTAAGCTGCAAATGCAAGCAAAGTAGATACTTATCAAACAGACCCCTCAACCTAATAAAACTCTTGAAAATTGTTGATCCGAATCTTATTTTCTCTTCCGAAAGACCAATTGTGGTTTGTTCAATTGTGGTTTTTTGAACAGGAGCATATAGTAAAAGTTGGGCATGCCGTTTTATGTGAAAGATCTTCTTTAACATCAGAATTTGAGGATCCTTCATCGAAGAATTTCAAAATTGATGCTGAGGACTCACATACAGTATCTAAATGTTTAGGGGTTTCTAGTAGGCGTGTGACCAGATCTATGACAAAGCTGGACAGCAGTAAAAATCATTCAGCACAAAGATCGCTACTAGATGATATAATCAATTTGGACCAAGCAACTATTATTGATCCTAATTATTTAGGAAGTTTTGACATTCCAAGGAAGGATACTAACGATTCCTTGTCTAATAAAAAGGCTGTAAATGTCGTAGATTGTGATGGAACAGACTTTCTGCATGTTGGAAACTTGGAATTGCGGAACTCGAGAAGTTGTCATAAAGGAAATTCTTCTTCTGATTGTGGTGTTAAGTGCGAAAGCAGGAAGGATATTTCAACATCTGAGGAAAATCTAGATGAGCAGAATGTGAAGAACATTTCTTCAGTTGTATATGAAAATGTGTCAAAGGAAGCTTCAACTTGTTCCAATGAGATGGTATCTAGGATTACAGCTGCAGAAAAAGGAATTGTGTTGGAAGAAGCAAGAATGACTCGGAGCAAGTCTAAAAGGAAACTGAAATCTGGAAGCTCAAGCTCTGAATTGACTAAAAGGGCACTCATAAAAACTCCCAAATCAGCGAAATCTACTTCAACCAGATACCCAACAAGGACCTCAGTTAAGAAGGTAATTTTTCTCTTTCGATGCAAGAATCTATTAACAATAAAATAATTGGATGGATGCTCCAAGTTCTACCGTTGACAACGACTGAGTTGCTTCAGCAGGTATGATTGTGTGTTAGCGGTTTTTTGTTTTTTCAAAAAGAACCTCTTAATACCTCTTATGTCTTAATTGGTCAGACCTTTTTATATTCAGTTGCTTTTTTTTTCTCTTCAGATTTCGGACCCTCTTAACTCTTAAATACATCCAAAATAAAAAGTGGTAACCTAGCTTCTTAAACGCCTCTTAGCCGCCACTCAAGTTCACATATCGTCTCCTTTCTCTGAGCAAGACTTAGCCTTCAAGTTCATACAACCTCCACATGAATCTCGAACCAAATCGAATCGATTTCGAAAACAACCTGAAATCAATTCAGAAGTTACAAAAACTGATTCAGATGTCAGAGTTCAAACATGACCTCTTATTAGTCAGAAGTGAATTCTTGTTAATCAGAAGTGAAATAAGACTTCAGACTTCAACCCCCTTAAAAACCAAACGGCACCTTAGTGTCAATTGAAGGGTTTGAAACTGTGTCGTCCTCAGTGATCAAGGTGGGCGTTGTTGACACACATAACCCTTATATAATTCTGTAGTTTTTGTGATATTGGTCTTACCATTTTGTTATCCAGGCATTCAACATGCTAAATAGCTTATTTGTGTATTGGAAGGTCTCAGAATATAATCACTCTATAAGATCTTTTGTTGGTGCTTTCTTTTTGTTAAAATGAAAGAAATAAATTTTGAAATATTATACTTCTAATTTAGGAAGAAACAAATTTCATCCTTGCCTCCTTGGTGTTGTTTTCAATTCTTCATACTAGATTGTGAGAATTTGTGTTCTGATCTCTGACCCATTCGAATTAAACAATGTTAGTATCCATAACTGTGAATATATATAAACTTTTAATGCAAAAGGTGAAATTTGGATTCAAGTTGCTGTTTTTTTTTTCTTTTTTTTTTCCGAATTTCAAAGTGTTCTTGTAGTGTATAATGACATATGGCTTACAACTATTGTTGCTTCATATACTTCTTTCTTTTGGATTAATAGAGGTTATTGTATAGGGCTCCAAGGATAGACATGGAAGTGCAAACATTCTTTCTCCAGAATCTTTCAGTGGCAAAAAATCTAGATCAGGTAAGACTTAAGAGCTAGTCTTTGCAGCACTCTGTTTTAAGGGCTGTTTGCTTTTTGAAAAATACCTCTTGAAACCTCTTAAGTCTGAAAAGTAAGAGGTCTACAGACCTAAGACTTTTTTTTTTTTTTAATTTTTTATTTCAACATAAGGTCTGAAAACCTCTTAGCGTCCTCTGAAATTTTAGGAGGTGGATTATTTTTTAGATGTGAAATCAGACTTGAGACCTCTTAAAAGACAAACAACACCTTGGATGGCTACAATTGCAGATAATTGTTCGAATTATATGGTTTGCTCAATCCACCTACTATTCTTTAATATTATGCAGGAAGAGTGCTTCTGCCTGCCTTGGAATTCTGGCGCAATCAAACAGCGATTTATGATGCGGTTTGTAACACTTTTTCTTAGGTTTTGCATTTTAAGAAATATGAATATATCTTAGTATTTCTTAGGGCTGCCTATTTCCGTCTCTTCCATTTTTGATACTGCCAATCATATTTGGACATATGTCCAGGTCGGATGTGGAGTTTTTTTGAAAGTCTTCCAGTGTTGCAACTTCGTCGAAGTTTAGTGACTATTTCACAAGGTTTTAAAGAACGGAAGTGATCCTCGAGGTGTTTTCCCCTTAAGCATGTGAGGCGTACGCCCCAACGAACATAATATATATACTAGCATGCTAGAATAGTTGCATGTATCATCAAGTTCAGTAGCAATACATACACACATATATATACTTATGTAGTTATGTAGCATATACACGAAGATATACTTATATTTAGCATATATATAGATACAAATACAAAATATAGATATACTTATACTTGTATGTAGGAGGTGGTTAAAATACCTTGGTAATTGGTGAAAGTAGTACAGTTTATTCATTTTCAGTTTGTTGCTCATTTCCTCCCCGGTTACTCAGGCGGCTGCTTTATATATTTATCTTTTTTACTTTCAGGATCGACAAGTTACTGGAGTTCTGGAAGGAGCCTCTCACACAATCATCAAGTGGTATTTTTCTTTACTTATCATGACAGATGATTCAAATTCTTGATAACATTATTCATAAAAACCTAACTATACACATAAACATGTAAAAGTTTTATGAGTTTATGTTATTTTTTTTAATTTGTGATCTAGATCAAATTTTATGTTTATTTGTAATGTAGATACTTTTGAGGATAACAAGGAATCTAACAACAAAGCTAGATGAATGTTTGTAGTTAGCAACACTTGCATCTTTTGATAGCTGAATGTGCCAGGTATGATTCTTTTTCATTAAGTCCTAACACTTTTTGTTTCTAAGGCGTCGTTTGTTTTATAAGAGGTCCGAAGTCTGAAGTCTGATTTCACATCTGAAAAATAAGAGGTGGATGGTGCACCTCTTAAAATTTCATAAGACGGTAAGAGGTTTTCAGACATTTTCTTAAAAATAAAACAAACAGTCTTAAGTCTGAAAACCTCTTAATTTTCAGACTTAAGAGGNTTTTAAAACAAACAACCCCTAAACCTACTTCTGAAAACTGACATATTTATGTTTGTGCAGTGCTTGCTTTGATGTAGTGGAAAAAATCTACTATAGCTATAACCTGACTTGTTTTAGTAAGTGAGTTTCTAGTACTAGAGATCCCTTACATTCTAGCAAGGTGATTCAAGTACCTTGCAACATCTTTTTTGGCTTTTTTGTGAAGATGGTGATATAGTTATCTACTATATATATAATTTTTTTTTATTTTTTTTGAACAGCAATCTACT
>LUCG01245473.1:0-14872 GCA_001633085.1 Carthamus tinctorius
ATATATATATATATATTATAAAAACGAAAAATATATTTGATTTGGTATTCTTGATAATTAATGCAGTGATGCTTCATTATGGTTATAATCTTAAAATGTGTAACAGCCGGATTTTTAGGTAAATATGATTTAAGGTTAGTAGAAGTCGATATTTCAAGAGAAATAAAAGAGGTATGGTTTCAGGCCTAAATTTTAGATTTTATAGACTAGTTGAATACAGATTTCAAGTTTTGGCCAAAACAATGACCACCAAGAGTTATCAAGTTAGTTGGGTAATCAAGCAAGTTTATGTAACATCAAAGTGGAGATAAATTTAAGTTTAAATAAATGGGGAAAAAGCATAATTTTATAACATAATCTCCCAAAACAGGGATAAACGGTAAGACGTTTATAATATAAGCAAAAGAAAGACAGCCTACTAATCTAAACTAGCCAAATCTAGATTATAGATGGGTGTCACTATCTTCTTTCCAAAAACATTAACCACTATAAGTCCAAGCTTGCCAATTCTAATCAAATCCACAAGAGTCAATAGATGTTGATAAGTGTATAATTTATCACATGTTCTATCACATTTTATTTAGATATTTTTTTTTCATTTTAATTTTCTAAACATCAAATCTAAATATTTTTTTAAGTTTCTATCATCTTCTTCAATGTTTGGAGTTAACCGGAGGAACTAACCTTATTTAGTGTATATTGGTAGAATTACTAACAATTAGTGTTGCAACAGATCTTTCAGCACTAAACAACTGGCAAGGACGTTGACTCCACAATGATGACATAGACTTCATAATCTTTTTGATAACTAGTTGTTGGTTCCTGAACGACGGAGACAATTTCCCAAACAAAGAAAGAACATCTTGTCGAAGAAAGAATATCACTGACAAAGATGTCACCTTTTGTTTCAAGGAATCAAATTGTAGTTTACTTTTTTATGCTTGGTAATCATCCAATGGGTAAAGAATATATCTCTTTTATACTAGGTAGATGCTTAAACTTTTGAACTAGGCAAACGCATACTGGACCGAAAACCGTCCAGTTTCCCTATTTTCCAAACCAAACCGACCGCCAAATCGCTTGAACCGTAAAAAACGATTCGACTTGACTTGGTTCGATTAGTTTAAGCAGTCCAACAGTTTTTCCAAACAAACACCCTACATTTGATTCAAGATCTTTTACATGAAAAGAAAATATTCAATAAAACAATTAAAACATTGTAAATTCTAAAATAAAATTAAAACTTGAAATTGAATGTAATCATTTTTATATGATTTTGATTTTTTTTTGAAAGATTACCTCCTTAGGCCATCCGCTATCGTCTACCCGGGTAGCATCAGGCAGGTTGAACCCGTTGGGTTCTATCGGCAACACCATCGTGATTCGTGGACCCTTCGGGTTCCTTGCCATCGGTTCTGCCAAGCCAAAGACAACCACCCCACCCCACCTACCCCCAATTAATAGCCAATGATGGGTTTTCATTTTTTGTTGTTGATATTTTAGGGTTCATTGGGTTGGTAGTGGACGGATTGAGTTAGTTTGGATAAAATAGTGGAAAACTGATGTGGTGCTGATGTGACAGTTGGGTTCATTGAGTTGGTCATGGCCTTAAATTTACTCATATACCCCTATGAGTGAATAATCCCGATGTCGCACGTGCGCACCATATATCACATGATTTGACGCGCCTTATGCGTGACGGCGAACACACACAAAAAACACACACACACACACACACACCAAAACCCTCTTTTCTTCTTCTTCCATCGCCAAAACGGCGATTTATCAGGTTCAAAAATTCTCTCATAATCTCATTCAATAATCACAATCTTCTAAGCTTCTATCTTGTTCGATAATGGTGGAATCTAATGAATTGGAGGTTTTTTGGAAAATTTTGTTTTCAGGTCTCCAGCCGCATTGCAGCAGATCTAGGGTTTTATTAGGGTTTCAGCTCTGATGGCAACGCCGTTTCACTTACCTGTCACCGCTGCTCAGGTTTTAACTTCTTCTGCTCCATCTCCGTGTATATAATATATGTATGTATATGTATATGTATATGTATGTATGTATGTATGCAGAAACAGTTGTTTTATTAGGGTTTTTGGTGTTCTTTAGGTTGGGACGTACTTCGTTGGGCATTACTACCAGGTGCTTCAGACGCAACCTGATTTCGTTCACCAGTTTTACAGCGATAGGAGCACTTTGCTTCGTGTTGATGGCCCTTCCAGAGAGACCGCCACCTCGATGCTCGTAATGTTTTCGATTTCCCCCTTTGTAGTAGTAGTCTGTACTTGTTAAGCTCTTATTTCGTGTATTCTAAGTTAGTAATCATCAGATGTTGAGTTTATAACGGACACCGGTAGAATCGGTATGCAAATTCAAAAGGATTCTAAGCATTATTGAATGTTGATATGCTTATCGATTACGCAACAAACCATTTGGTGTTATGTTATCCTTGGGAGTAGAAATTTCTTACTTGGTAGGCATGTATTAGGTAACTAAGTATTAATTCGTAGAAATGGTTTAGCTTGTTTGATTCGGTAGCATTTGGTCCGTTCTTTATCATACAAATCATGATAATGGTTGGTTTAAAGTTTAATCATTGACTATAAGGTTTTAGGATAGGATGTATTCAAAAGCTTCTTTCTGAGTCTTTTTTTATATCCAGGTGACGAATGTTTTACATGCCACAATCTGTAAAGATCAGTTGGATATGATTGTTGCTATTTAAGTTAAGCCTATCATGATGCAATTAGGAGTAGCAGTTTACCAGGGTTCAAGTTTATATAGTAGTTATTCTAATGTGGTAACAGATTTGATTTGACATCATGATTGTAACTCTTATGTTACAATTTTTAATATTGCAGCAAATCCATGCGCTTGTCATGTCCCTTAATTATACCGGCATAGAAATTAAAACAGTGCACTCCCTTGAATCTTGGGATAGAGGTGTCCTTGTATTGGTTTCGGGTTCGGTGCATATAAAAGATTTCAGCAGCAGGAGGAATTTTGTGCAGACGTTTTTCCTTGCACCCCAGGAGAAAGGCTACTTCGTCCTGAATGATATCTTTCACTTCATTGAGGATCAGCCAATTCACCATCATCCTGTTGCCTATTTGACTCAAAACGATCTTGTATCCAAATTGAATGGCGCTACTGCTCATCGGGATCTAGGTATTTTGTCTTATTCTTTTGCATTAACCATGTATCATCAACATGGCATTCTTTTTCAGGCATGAAATTTATACAGCTTTCAAATGCTAATAATGCGTCAGAGGTGTTAATTTAGTTTCAAGTTAAGCACATGTTGGTGGCTTAAACATGCGATTCTGCGTTTATTTATGCATTAACAACTACACATGGATAGGGGAAGCCAATTATTGTATAAACTTTTGCTGGATCAAATATTTGTTATGTGTATCATGGGCAACATCATGGTGTTTTTCGGCATGTTAATAAATTTTGGTTGCAAAAATGCTTATTCAGCATCAAGCTACATGCCAGCAAATGATATCCAAGCCAGGGATTTTGTGCCACCAACCACAGCTGAAGAGAATGGTCCTGTGAATAATTACAGTTACCAAGAGCAACAGTTGCAAGCCCCTGAGGCCGAAAGCGTTCTTGAAGACAACTATGCTGTGCAATCAAATGGTTCAGTCCACAATTCAGTGAATGCACCACAAGAACATCTGGCTCCTGTTGAAGAAGCTGTGGGAGAGCCCCAAAAGCATACTTATGCTTCTATTGTATGCATTTCGTCTTTTCCGGTTGCTTTAATCAACACATTTTACGTATGCAATGGTCCTTGATCTGACTTTTGTCATTGTTTTTTCTGGAAGTTGCAAGTTGCCAAAGTGCAATCTGCACCATCAGTGCAGCCTGTCACGAAGAGTACAGCCCATTCAGACATGAATCACGTTCCAGAGCCCCCTGCACAGCAGTCATCTTCTGTGTCGACTGTTGAAAGATCTGGAGCCGAGGCTATGGAGGACACATCTGTCATGGAAGACGAAGGTACCTTTGTATAATTTGTATCTTGCATTGAGGCTGTATTCTTGGTGAAGAAAACGACTGTTGACATCTGTGATGATGGATGCAGTTACCTTGTTTCTTTCATGCATCCAGCCCTTTTTTCATTAGCTTATAAATGTATTTGCAAATTTTTCTTGTCTGATTTTTAATTATATGTACATTGTGACCTTGCCAGCTGAGGTGAAGTCTGTCTATGTGAGAAATGTGCCGTCCACAGCTATTGCTTCTGATATTGAGGAGGAGTTCATGAAATTTGGTAAGATCAGGCAAGATGGTGTTGCCATCAGAACCAGAAAGGTTAGTTCTTTCGACATATTGATGATAACTTGCTTTTTGAGCCTAAGAGATACAATTTTGAGCAACTTACATGGATGCAGGATATTGATGTGTGCTATGCATTTGTTGAGTTTGAAGACATCACTGGTGTTCAAAATGCTATTAAGGTGTGACTTGGTATTATTTTCATTTAGAAATCAGAACTACTGCTGTCTGGATTACCTCATAGATATGCTAATTCATCACGTTTGACCATTTTGTTTTTATTTTCAAACGGTCATAACAGACAGTCGTAGAACAGTAGAAATACTAATGTATGAACATTAACTGTCATGATATCGAGAAATTCTAATCAAAGGGCCATTGTGGATATGTATGCTTACCTTTATTTTGTATCGGAAGTCAACACATCAACCTTTGTTTCTTTCGTAGAGAATAATCGTTGACAAAATACTATCGATTTTGTAGGCTTCTACTGCTGAGATTGCTGGGCAGCAGGTACACATCGAAGGGAGGCGACCAAATAGAAGCAATGCATACCGAGGTGGAAGTATGCTTCTTTACCTTAAATAATTTACCAATTTATGAGAAGCTTTTGTTCAACTGATCAATTTGATCATTGGATTCATATCTTAGAGAGCATCTTCAACTAATCATCTATAATTTCTTTAAAATGCAGAAACAAAAGTTAAAAATTTCCAAAAGATTTACATCTGACTCCAATAGTTTATCTATTTTGGAGATTTCAACGTTAATTATATTATATTATTAAAATATATAATATATTTATATCCCAATGCTTTCAAATAAACTTTATTATGATAATGCATTCAATGTCATTGGTGGGAACAACAAGAAACATTTCTTTCCCCTTCACCATTATGGAGGATTTCTTGATGCGAAAGAAATAAGCCCTAGTTTGATTTGCATCTCCCCCTGTTTCATAAGGAATGAAATTTTGGGCTTTTGGAGGGAATAATCCCATTATATTATAGAAAACTAAGCATGTTTTTTTAATTATCTTTCATTGGTTACTGCTTATTGCTTAATAACTCTAATCAAGCACCCCGAAGTTAAAACTGCAAAATCTCGACTTTCTTCATTTTGGAGATGCTCTTTGTTAGCTTGATGCATAGTCTATCCATATGGCAAGTCATTTAGCTAGTTACGTGTGCCAAGTGGCAACTGCCAATCGATGCCGCTGCTCGTCTTTAATTGTGAAAAAAAATTGTGGGTGACACGGCTAACTGACTTAACCACGATAGATTTACGTCCTGCAGGAGGAAGAGGTAGAGGCAGGGTTGGCAACCAAATGGACGGAAGAGGGCGTTTCGGAGGCCGAAACTACGGGAGCAGAGGAAACGGCCAACAAGAAGGAAACGATCGTGATTACAATCGACCAAGAGGCAATGGCTACTATCGTCAAGCACCACGTCAAGACCGGACGTATTCCAACTCCCAGCAGGCGTCTAGAAACGGCCACAGCGCATCGGATTGAGGCCCATCGGTAACTCCGTTGGGTTGTGTTTTCCCCCCTTAGTATTACAGTGTTGGAAGAAAGCAACATATATCGAGAGCTTTTTATTTTTTCCTTTGTTTGCCCCGGGCATTTGCATCTCGACATATTTACTATCGGGTGCTCCTCGGTTAAATTTTTGATCTACAGAAACAATATTGAAATGTTGAAGGTTTATCAAGTTTTGGGTCTTTCACCATCTATCGATTTTTATGGGGTAGAGACTCGTTACTGTGTTACGTGAGACGGGTTGTTACAAACTTTGAAGTAGTTGTTACTTGTCGGCTTTCATTTTGTTGAACAACAATATGCGTATAAGGATCGATTTTGATGCTATAATTTTCTATTATTGTTACAAGAACATTTGTTGCATATATCAATCAAAGAAGTGAAAACATAACACAAAGGCACATCTAACAACATATTGGTCGACTTTCGACTTCATGACATAAAGTTTGGCAATTCTGCACGGTTATACATCGACTGTTTATAGGTCACCAGCCATCGACCCCTAAAGATGTGGTGGATCGAGTTCGTCATCGCTACTTATAACGTCTGCTTCCCATAGAAACTTGGCATATGCAGCAAGAACATGACTGAAGAAAACACAAATTAAAAGACAAATTGAAGAAGAGATCGTGGACAAGTGTCGAAGGAGAAATGGCACCTGTTGGTTGGAGTGGCTTCAACTGCTCGCTTGAAGTAGCCAGCGGCTTTGTCTTGATCGTGGTGAAGTTCCCACACCAACTGAGCGTATTGTGAAATTACCTCGCCGTCCTTGGGATTTGCTTGTATTGCACGTGCGTAATACTCTTCGGCACCTTCAAGGTCTCCTTTGGTCTGTCAATCGATATATATACACATAACTTGTAAACACTTGCTCTTTACTAAATCAATCCTACGACCTCGAGTGTATTTGGAATGCAGGACTCGATGGTTTTGTCCAACCAAAATAGGCTGAACAAAAATCAAGGAAACGAGACAAGATTTGGTAAACTAATAAACTACCTTTGTCAGATTAAAACCCTAAAACCTTCCAGTGTTCTTTCACCCACCTACTTCATTCTCATCCATAAAACGGGCGTAGTTCTTAAGAGGCAAAAGGTCACAACGTTTTTTTAACCACCGTAATATAATTTTCCTAAACTGCTTCAACTCCAAAAACTCATGGTCTTTCTTCTTCCTCCAAATATTGTTGGAATACCAAACCAAACGGGCACGCCAGAGGGTAAGGTGTATACAGATCTTTCTTCTACTCCACTTAACCCGATAAAGATCCATGGAATGCAATAACATCCTATCGGAAATCATTTAATCACAAACCATAGCCTATATTCATGTTCAATCACGGAAAACATGGTGCGTAGAACTCTACCTCAACAAGCGTAGGCGCATCATCGTTCTCTTCGTCTTCATCTATTTCCCATAAAAAGCTTGCATACGCTGCAAGAACATTACTGTAAACCTCACCAAACGTTAGGAGGGTGTGTGTTCATTTGTTACGTCTGTTGTAAATAAATATTATACACTTCAAGAAAAGAAAACATTAATGCAAATGATATATTTGAAACCAATTGCATGCCATCTTCAACACACCTAAAGAACTCCATCCTAATCATTTTCACCATTTCTTCAAAATCTTTGATTGAACAAAATTCGAACTTTGAATATTGGAAGTCATAAGAGCATCCGTAACTATAAGCTACAAAAAAAAAACATCGACCTTGTGAAGGTTCGCTGTTTATTTCTACAGTCTTACGGAAACAGGCTGGTCTCACATGACCTCAAGTCAATACTAGCAAATTCTTTTCCTTTTCCTTTTGTGGGTGCTTTTTCATTAAGTAAGGTGAGGACGAAAGTACTCACGAGTCTTCAGCAGCGGCATGAACGGCCCTCTCAAAATAAGCCGAGGCTTTATTTTTGTCACGATGAAGCTCCCACACCAACTTAGCATATTGCATTAGAGACTCCCCGTCTTTAGGGTCCGTCTGTGTAACGCGAAAGTAGTACTCCTCAGCTCCGTTAAGATCTCCATTCGACTGTCAACGCCAATCAAATTCACTTCCATTAAATCACTTAATAATAGCTTCTAGGTAACATGACTCCAAAAAAGTCCCCATATGCATTTCTCTACTTCCAAACGGTTCCATATGCCATTCTTTGTGTACTTGAACTCGAACAAAATAAACCAAACCAAACCAAACAAACCTAGTATATCCCATCCGAGAGGTGGTCCGGAAAATGAGATGCATACCTAACCTCTATCTAAAAGAGTAGAGCAACTGTTTCAGTAAATAACAAAAAATGCTACACATATATACATATAGATTTTTTTGGGGTAACCGTGGTTTCCAGGCTAGCTTAGCGCACCGAATCCCTGGACAACCACAAATAGGTCTGGATCAGCGCAGGTGAACTTCTATGACCATGTGGCTTAGACAGTGCATGGATTTGAACCCGAGATAGATGAGATACTCCAGTACGTCCCATAAAGGCTTAACCAGTATGCCATAACCTAATGTATCAAAATTCAAACAAGATTCCACCAAACCTAAAAAGATTGAGAAATCATCATGCAAATGCTTCATTTTCCCTCTCTTTTCACCTAATGTAAGTCCAATCTTAGGGGGTGTTTGGGATTGCTTATTTAAAACAACTTATGTCTATCTGCTTATTGCCGGTTGGGAAAGTTAAAAGTAAAACCCTTTTAACTTCTTTAAAAACTCCTTGTCCGTCGGTTGGCACCATGATAAAGCATTTTATCCAACCACTCAAGATTGCATATTTGTTGTTTCAACCAGCAACCAATAAGCAAATAATGAGTCTTAGTAAGCACTCCCAAACACCCCTTAAAGAGGGTATTTGAACCATCATCCACTGTTAAAAAAAATAAAAATTTAAAAGGTGAAAATAAAGAAAGTTAAATTCTTTACCAACAAAAGATGATCTTCATCATCAACTGATTCAATCTGTTGATCTTCTTTTTGAATACCCAAATTCTCAAATCCACTGAATCTACTACTACCACTACCATCTTCACCATTTGGAGGAAAACTGAAGTCACCACTTCCTTGTTTAACCTTTAAACCCCCTTTTTGATTGTTATCAAGCAACACATCTTCATCATCAGCATAAACAGAGAAAGATGGCTCTGTATGCAACATCATAAACAATAGGGGTTTTGGATCCAAATGAAATCTTGAATTTTTTTTGAGATTAAATGGGGGGTTGAATTCAGGATACCCACATGGAAATGGTGGGATAAAGATTAAAGATTGCTTGAAAAAGACCCTTTTGTAGAATTTATTGTTTTGGTGTTTCGAGAAAGAAGTGAATTATACGGTGGTGTTGACTGTTTGAGTGGTGGCGATGACGGTGGCGGTGGTGGTGGGAATGAGAGATTTGTGGTGGGGATTTGAGGGAAGTGGTGGGTTCGTGATTTTCCTTAATTATTTTTGTTTTTTAAGAAAATGGATAAAATTCATATAAAAAGGATGGGTGTTTAGAAAGTCAACCGATCCAACCTCAATTGAACGATCCGGTTACAACTGATCGAAGATAATTGAATATCCAATTGTAGTTGGATCAGATCAGATGGAGAAATTGGGATGTAAATGAGCCGAGCTACTCGTGAGCTCAGATCGTTAAAAGATCAAAACGAGCCGAGCTTGAGTTCGTGTCTAGATTAAAGCTCATTTAATAAATGAGCCGAGCTCGAGCTCCAAAGAGTGGGCTCGTTTAAGCTCGCGAGCCTAAACGAACTCAATATATAATATAATATATATTTTACATGTTTAATTTTTAATATATATATGTATATATATATATAGATAGAGAGAGAGAGAGAGCGGAATGTTCATTCGAGAAGCATACCTATTTAAGAGAGCGTGAGAAACAATCTCAGTCACTCATCCGGTCAATAAAGACGGTTTTGACCGTGGTCCCCTTTAATAATCCCTACCCTCCCATGAATCGCGTTAATCCTCCGTGCTCCACGTTTTTTTTTTAAATTGACATTCTTCTCGTATGAACCTCCCTCTATATATATAGTGGGAAGTTCATTTGTAAACCCATAAAAGGTTGTAACCCGTGAAAACTCATGGTTGCATAGATTAAATCAATGAAATTGGTTCATGAACTTGTTTAATATGATGAAAATGTTTCATATACAAAACTTTTGATGAAATTGTTTCATATTTCGGTGTTTTTGTTCCTATGAAACTTTTTTCTTATTCCTGTGAAACTTTTTTCATTCATACGTAAAAACACATTCATATGAAACAATTACATCAAAAAATTTAGTATATAAAACATTTTCATCATATTAAACAACTCCACAAAAGATTTTTCANACACGGTTTACAACCTTTTATGGGTTTACAAATGAACTTCCCTATATATATATATATATATCATTTTAATAAAAATATCAAAATAATACCTGAGCCTAAACGAGCCGAACTCGGGTTCAAAAAATCCTAAATAAGTCTGGCTCGATAAGTGTCTGACTCGACTCAGCTCGGCTCATTTACATCCCTATGAAGAAATCCAACATCCAATTAGATCGGTTCGGTGCGGTTCTTAGATGGTAGTCAGGAATCAAACCGATTCAATCATCCATTGTATTGGAAAAAAAAAACAACATCCAATAAATAATTTAATTGGTTCAGTTTCTCTCACATCCATTAAATGTCACCCGATAAACACCCCTAAAAAAGGATTAGAGAACTATTTCTGGTCTATAGAATACAACGTCAAATATTTAATATAATTTGTAAAACATATTTATATTTTACATTAATTACACCGTTAAGTATTTAGTTTTAAGTAATTTTATTGATATTATATATAGAAAGTTACTTCTCACTTATGAATAATTATTTTTTAAGAATTGTTTAGATTTGTAAATATGTATCATCGTTCTCATACTTATTCTATCTTAAAGAAGGTTTTAAAGAATTTGTTGTTTCAGTAACATTCATTATTTTGGTTTAAGTTCTGATTTTAATTCTCTTTACAGTCTACTCCTTTTTTTCTCTTATTATTGTGTGTTTTCATCAAACGACAATACGACATCCAACAACCTTGTTGCTTTATCCGTCACCAATGTTTTATCCACTTGTTCAACTCAATACCCAGCACAGTAAAAAATCCGCTGATTATAGGTAGATTTCAACATGGTTATTTTTTGCTAGTGGAAACGAAACACACAAAATAAAAATTGCTTATGTCTGCTTCCAATATAGAAAAGTTTGGCATTGAAACATCACGTGCGTTATTATTCTTGAATGTGTGATTCATGTCGTGTTTGATATGTAAGATATCTGAAAGATTGGAAAAGAGGGGGAAGATTAATAAAAGCCTACAAGAGGACATAAAACAAAATGTTATCAATCCTCACTATCGAATTAAAGAAGTGTTGATTAAAATGTTTAAGTTAGGATTGTTCAAATACTCCATAACTTGTCCGCATTGTACCAAAATACATGGTTTAGGACTCTTTTAGGGGCTGTTTACTTGGTGCTGACTGAGTCAGCATTGCTGACCGAGATCTGACCAGGCAGGGGCGGAACACAAGCCTTGTAAACTAGGGGACCGAAACGAATGACACATTTTCAGTTTCTAAATCTACCGTTTCTATTTTTTTTAACAAGTATAGTTTACATATAATTTTCATAAAATATGAAAATTTCATGACGTCTATTGTCCAGTTCAATAAAAAACTAATATACCATTTTTCTTTTACATTTTTACACCCACCAATTTTTAGAAAAGAGCGTCTGCTTACGAATAACATAATTATTTCATTTCATCAAGTTCAATCATAAATTTCTTGTAAATTTATTTCAATTTATTAGTACTTGGTCTCCTAATCCACGAATTAACACGTGTTTATTTTAACTGACAATTTACTTCTCTTCCTCATTCGTTAATAATATCTTATTAACCTAACAATTATGATCATTTATTTGATCTTGTAATTATATCAAAATTTTATTTCAAGATATTTCTTAATCGTAGTATTTACGGTCTATATAAATATAAAACTATTACTTTATCACTTACTACAACAAAATTGGGTCTATATGATGCCCTAAATGTCTAATAATATTTTATATAACTTAAGTTTATGGGACCAAATTCTAAAGCATTTTATCTCAAATCGTTAGAATATATTTAATGCTTTTGGGTGTTTCAACAACTTTTTATGATTTTTCTAAATAAAGTGATTTTATTAGCTACTTTATAGCATAGTTATGAGAAGTGTCATATAAATTCATCTTTTTATAGAACATTTGTACTTATAGGCACCTTTCAAATAGTGTTGTATAAAACAACTAATACAACATTTAATTTTTAAAACGACATTTAGACGCCAAAAATGTCCTATAATCCTATTATACACTTTTAGGTTCTTCTATTAGTAGTTGGTTGTAAAAACTACATTGCACGTTAAAATTGTAAACCTAAGTCCCATAAAACATTTTATTACGATGTTTAAACATTTTAGACATCCTATAAACAGAATGTTGTCGTAGTGACTATACATCTCATAATGTAACCATTTTATAATAGTTATATTTAGGCTTAATGATAATAACAATGTCTAATCCTAACTAAAACAACAAATAAATCATATTTACCCTTAAAATACCTCAAGTAATTAATAAAGGAGCTCATTAAAAAAATAACCAAAATTAATCTTTGTGGTTTCGGCTTTTGACATAACTGTGAGTGAAGGCAGGGGCGAAGTAAGATTTTTATTAATATAGCATAAACTTATATATCCAAATCTACTATGGAGGGTAAAAAAAAACACAGGGGCCATGGCCCCCCCTATGCCCCTCAAGGCCTCCGCCCCTGTGACCAGGTCTGAGATCTGACCGAGCTCTGACCGAAATCTGACTAAGGATCTGACCGAGCTATGACTGAGCCAGAACCAAAATGATGCTTACCCGGGTCAGATTTGATTATTCCATGTTTGCCCCTTCTTTTTCTCCTCTCTTTCTTTTAACATCCAACTATAAAAAGGTTAAAATAGTCTTTTTTTTTGTTGGTAAGCACTTACCAAAAACATTTGATAAACACTCTTATCCGTACAACACTTACTCGGGACAACACTTACCTGGGTCAACACTCTTATCCGAATCAGTACTTACCCGGTTAGACCAAGTAAACGTCCCCTTAGTATAGTTTGTATCTTCAAACCGCATCATGCAGTTTAATTTACAGTTTTGATTTATACGAACTATTCTTATATTTACCTCCATAATACATACTAAAGCATATCTTATGTTATTCATATAATCAACATTGATATCTCATTGTAAATAGTAAGTACTAGTAGTTAATTTGAAATTATTTATTCATCTTCAATAATAATTTGACATCATTTATTTAGCGAGTAAAATTCTAGATATTTAACTCGTCCAATAAAATAACTAACTAACAACCCAATCATTAAAAATGAAAAACTGTAATATTCCACATAATTTTAAGAAAAATATATTTACATTTTTTGTGGTTTTGAGAAATTTTTTTGCACACCCTCCAAGATTGGGAAAACTAGTTTCCTAAAATGTTGGGAAAAACAATACCAAATTGGGAGGTTGGGGGAACCTTCATTTCCAAGTTCCATTCCCCATCTCCCTTCCCCTCATCGTCCCATCTTTGGACGACGCTGGGACCCTTTTCCAACCACCGCCACCGCCACGCCACCTTCTCAATAAGGTGTTTAAAACTATAAAATGATCCAAAGGCGGCCCCCCAAGCCCAAACCTTACCAGTTGTTGGAGGTCAACGTAATGTCGGCACAAGATCTGGAGCCGATGTGGGGGAAGATGAAAACGTACGCCATTGCATGAGATGAAAACGCTTGTATGAGATGTGTAGCTCTTCAGGTAACTCTTTTGACAAAAAATGATGGTTTAATATTAATGTTTGATTATAGATCAACTGCTCGTAGTTTTTGGAAAACGAAATTAATAATAGGCCCGAAGAGATATCGGGTTTAAGAAAAAAAAATTACAAAACCAATAACTGAAATAAACATAGTGCGTACCCATTTGGGTTCAATTCATTGGTTTTGTGGGTTTGCCGAAGCTCTGCCTGAGTGAGTCTTTTGTTGCCATTAAAAAAAAAAAGGTTTTGTGGGTATTAACTAGAGATGTAAAGGGTCTGTGCTTTTTTGAAGCTTGACTTTAGGTCTTGCAAGTCCGTTTTCAATAAACCAAAAAAAAAATAGAAGCCCATGCCCTTACGGTCGAGGTTGATGTTATGGTGTTGAAAAAGGGTGGCTGATCAGACTTTTTCAGGTTGGGCTTTACCGAGCTTTAAGAGATCTCCATCAGATCCTCCAAGATGGAGAAATGACGTTTTTTGACAAGTTTTTTGCTCCAACAGATTCCCTAAAATGGAGAAATTTGGAAATATAACTTAAATTTATCCAAATTTGGAGATCCTCTAAAAATGACTTACATGAGAGAGTATTTTTTATAAATTATATTTCACTAAAAAAAAATCTTGAAATGAAACGTGAATAAGAGAGAGATAGTATTTAATTAAATATATGGAATATTTGATTAATATAATTAATGATGTAATCTAAAAACGAAGAAATCTTTTGGAGTTGAATGCAAATTTTTTTAAAGTTTTTGAACTTTGATTCTTCATTTAGGAAGACTTTTGAAGAATATGTTGGATATGATCTTAATTTTTTTTAGCCAAAGGTTTAACCGAGTCTTGAAAAGAAGTTTGTTAGACCGGGATTTGGGTCTGCCTTCGCTCTTGGGCTTTTTTGCATCTTTGGTTTCTACAAGCCCACAACCCTCTTTTTGGTAAAGTGGTGTTTGGATGTACGATTTGAAACCGGTGATCTAACTATTAGTGGTCAAAGTATCAGAGGGTTCGAATACCACGAGCGACACTTTCCTAAGATATCTAGACTCCGGATCTAGTCCTTCAGGGCCGGGTTCGGAACCGGTTCAGGTTGGTCCATAGCGCCCCTAAGGCCATCCACAGCCATACCACTCATACCACTCAATACCA
>LUCG01245517.1:0-11967 GCA_001633085.1 Carthamus tinctorius
GAGACATTGATGGTCTCTAGAGAGTTGTCACCGGTTTTGAAACACCGGGAATGAAAGGTTCGTCACCGGTTTTGAACACCAGGAATAAGGCTTTGTCACTGGATTTGAAGACCGGGAAATTTGTCATCGGTTTGAATACCGGGAAGATAGGAATTGTCACTGGTTTTGAGTTCGGGAAGGTTTGTCACCGGATTCGAAGTCCGGGAAGGATTCGTCACCGGATTCCAAGACCGGGAAGGATACGTCACCGGATTCCAAGACCGGGAATTCGTCACCGGATTTGAAGTCCGGGAATGAAGGGTTTGATATAGAGGTCGGGTTTGAAGATGAACCCGATGCTTTAGGGACCGGATGTAGGAGATTCGATGTTGAAAGGGGGCCAGGTTTGTCACCGGTTTAGAAGGCGCCGGTTTGAGACACCGGTTTGAGCGAACCCGATTATCTAGGTTAGATTGTTTGCGATCGAATCCGTCGAACAGTAGCAGGTGACTATGACAGCATCAATTGTTTGCGACAGGTGGTGGTGCATGGCGATGTGGCCTGCGGTAGTGGCTGGTGGTGATGGCAAGATGGTGGGTGACGATGTATGACAGCAGCTGTATGGCAGCGGCTATGGGTATAGCAGCGGTGATTGAAAACTGAAGAAACAGCGTTGATGTCGACGGTTATGGTGGATCTGATGGTTGAAGGCGGTGGCTAATGTGAGAGGCAACAACGTGGCTGTTGTGATGGCAGTGGTGTTCGGCGGTGATGTTGAGATGATGATGATGATGATATGGTTGTGGTTGGCGATGGCGGTTGTGAAGAAGCACCAGCAAACAATCGAGAAGAAAACCCAACAGCGGCTAGGGTTGGCAACGGCGGCTATTGTGACTGAGGACAAAGGTGATCAGGGACAGATCTGGTTGTGAGTGGCGGTTGGTGGCGATAAGATGGCAGTAGGTTGGCTACGATAGTGGCGATAGTAGATGATGGTGCGTGGCGGCAAACAGTGTTGATAAAAGACAACAAGAGAGCCTAAAGCTCTGATACCATGTGAGAATATCTGGAACCCCTAGATTAATCTCCAAAAGAGCCCTTAGTGAATATTTGGTCCAAGTCTAGCCGATGTGGGACTCTAACACGCCCCCTCCAATAGAGGCTAGATGAAGGGCCTAGAACGGCCAGGAGGGGGTCAGCGTGTCAGTCCCTAGAGTGGTAGACTTTGGCTCTGATACCATGTTAGAACCAGATATGATTTGATAATGATGATGATAACACACGAGAGAGAGGCTAAAGGTTTAGCCGTATATTGATTAGAGAATATGTGTGTTACAAATGATACAAGGGAAACCCTAGGCTATATATAACAAGGGAAATCCTAGGTTACGATCTAGTAAAGGGTCGAAAGGCCCATGGGCTTATGATACAATATATTCTAACAGTAAACACTTACTCGGGTAGTTTGATATAGATTATTTTGTCTTCTTTCTGATGAAGTTGTATCTTCTAACTAATTTTATCTATCGTAGGCTATAGAGTTAAATAATGAGAGTCAACTATTTAGGCCCTATGACCTTATCATTTCTTTGAAGCATACAGGAATTATATACAAATAGATATAGCTGTAGAAAATGATGATGATATGAGGAACTACAAAGGCTGATACATTACATGTTTAGGTGCATTATGGTGTTCCTCTTGGAGCACTTCCTTGTCCCTTTCTAACCCCTTTTTGCATCTGTGATTGGCAGAAATACCTTCAAAATGCCACATATATCCATGGGTTGGATTTGGTCTTGAAGTCGGGCTTCTTTACTCCAATAGATCTTTTGTCAGAAAAGTGTTTTCGTCGAAAAGCTGTATCATCTTTGACACGCTTTTGAGCTAGCGTTTTGGCTATTACGTCTTCAAAGGTCTTGGCTGGATATTTGGTCAGATCCAAATACAAACATGAACTATTGTCTAGTCCTCGCTTGTGGGCTTCAAATGTTGTCTTCACGTTGCAATTTTGGATGTTGATCATCTCCATATGGAATCGATTGAAGTAATTGCGTACTGATTTTCCATCTTTCTGGGTGATGTAATACATGTCATTATATGTTTTTCCATCTTGCGACTGCTAGTGATCTGTTGAAAAAACTGGTTGACGAGGTCAATAAAAGGAATGAATGGATTTAGATTTTAGGTTAATTGTTAGGGGCATTTATACACCTAATTTTGTGCATATTAGATACATTTTTACTACATTTTAGTGTATAGTTTAGCCATATCATGCATTCTTTTCTAACTCTTTCTTATTTTTCTTAAATCACGGTTGGAAATTCTTTTGGGAAAGTTTTTACGCATTTGGTATGTGTTTTGTGCATATTGGTCAAGTTTTTGAGGAAAGTGCTGTGAAACCGAAGGATGATCGAAGGAGGACATGGGAGAAGCATGGATGAGTATCGAAGATGGCGGAAAGTGGAAGAAACCGGAGCTTTTCTGAGGATAAAGCCTGCTGTCCGGTTTCGCGGCCGGGAAGGATCTTTCACGGCCGGGAAAGTTTTAGTACAAAATTTTATTTCAGACTTTTGTTTGGACTTTGTTTTATTTGGGCTTTTTAGCCTGTTTTTTTGGACTTTTAAATAGCACTGTCTTTAGATTTCAGTGCCCAGATAGTTTTATTTTGGAGGAAAATAACGTACGACAACTTCTCTGGGAGTTCATCTTCACGATTTCATCATCTCATGGGGAAGAAGACAACACTTGGAGCCTAGGCCATTGGAATCCGACTTGCTATCGGTTTTCATACAATTTCTAGTATCTTCTTCCCTATCTCTTCTACTAGACTTAGCAATTGTAGTTTGTTTTGAATGTTCTTGTTTAAGTTGATGGTTTTACTTGAAATTTCTCTTCTACTCTTCTCAACTCTTGTTTGATTACTTTATATTTCAATTCCTTGCACTTGTTAATTGTTAAATTACTCTTCTTTTATGTTATTGTATTTCTATCCCTTTTCTCAACTTGTATGTTCTTCCTCTTCTCTTTAATTCTACTCATTAGGGCTATGTTAATCAATTTCTTGCACTAGGTTAAATTTCCTGCACATGTCAACTTGGTAAATTAGGGGTTTTTTTCTTTAATTTGTGTGTATGTTGATTGTATTAGGTTGAGTCTAATGTAAGTACTTTGTTAGAATTAGGGTTTGTTTCAATTTCATGTTTTAGATAAATAAATTGTTGTTTGGGTGTTAATGAGATTTTTGTTCCGTTGGGTAATTGTCACTTGGGGTTAAAAATTTGGTATTGATCAATTGTTCGTAAAACGAATGAAGAGTTTTAGCTCATTTTGACTCCAACGAAAGTTGGAGTTGATTTATTTGGGTTTTAACAAAACATTTAGTTAATTTGACTAGTTTTTGAGTCAAACGAGAGTTCGATCTTTTACTTTGGCTAAATTGATCAATGATAACGGTTTTAACATGAGAATAGTTAAGAACGTTTATTGGGAAAATATTTGTTTAAATCTTAATGTTTCTTTCCAACGTACTCATACTGCGAAAATAAGTATGAGTCTTGGTTTAGAAAAGCTTTTTCGCCTCGAAAGATGGTTGAAGTAGTTTTGCTCAACAAATTCCCATCAATTCTGAAATCCAAGGTTGACGTTACCCGATGTCTTTTAGTCGTGATTTTTGCTTAGGTTGTTTATTAATTTCTTTGTTCACGTTCTCTTCCCTTAATCTCATTTAGTTTTATGTCCACTTAGTGTAATAACAAAAACAATGAATTAATTCGCATAGCTAGGCCATGATTATTAAGTGAGCTAGTGTTTAAACCATCTCCTCCCCGTGATCGACCCGTATGCTACACACCCGTACGCTTGCGGTATAAATTTAAAACACATCATTAAGCAGCCACCATAAGGTTGCAACTATTAAATTTTCTCCGAAAGTTTTGCACATGCAAACTTCTTGATAGTGTTTGTATTTAGCGACATATTCATTAGGGCCTCTCACTCTGGAATACTTAGGAGTGAAAGTCAAAATATTGTACTTCTTGGGATGTCGATCAAGGAAATAGAGTCAGCAAAAAGAGAAGCTTAAAACCTTGTCGAGGGTTCCACGTTGATAGGCATGACTGCCTCTGGTAGCTTGGAAAGTAGCGACAACATTTTTTCATTTTGTTCCTCCGGTTATTTGAAACGTCGTGAGATTGAATCATTATTGGTGTCGTTGGTTACAAATGGTGGGATGCTTTTAGACCTTTGGGTTGTTAAACCAATAGTTATTTGTGGATTCGCATTAGGTCGTGGGAAGGATCCAAAGTTAATGTTTGGTACAAGGATTGTGGAAGTCGTGGATATAGAAGCTGAATGCATAGGAATCAGTACAAACGATTGTCCTATCATCCATATCAGTGGCGAACAAAAGAACGACATCGGTTGTGTAAGTGACACGGGCGGTAAGTTTTGATTAAACACAGGTTGAGCGTTGAAAGTTATATTATATTTTTATAGATAAATTCTTATTTATTGTTAGAGTCCCACATCAGCTGGACTTGGAACAAATCTTCACTATATATGTTGGAACCCCTCTTCTCTTCTCAAGGGCTCTTTTGGAGATTATATACGGGGTCCAACATATTCTCACATGCTATCAGAGCCAAGGTCTATCACTCTAGGGACTGACATGCCAAGGGCAATCTACTCTTGTGAAGGATAAAGACAAGATAAAACATATTTTGAAGGGCAATCTTCACTCTATATGTTGGAACCCCCATTTTCTCCTTAAGGGCTCTTTTGAAGATTATATACAGGAGTTCCACATATTCTTACATTTATCATTACAAATGTATGTATGATAGGCTAACATCCTGTAGATTTAATTTACCAAAGTTTAGATTACACAAGAAAAGACCAAAACATAATTCAAGATATGGTATTTGGTGCTTAAAAGAAAATATCGATATTAACAGGGGTCTTTTTATATTTACTTAAAGTTATGGGACCAAACTGTAAACTTTTGGTGTTCTTTGATTGAAGCGACAAAACCTCTACGGCTTCTTACACCAAACTCCTCCTCTCAGCAACTAGCCGGCCATACACTTTCTCCGATTCTCACCGGCGGACGGCGGCCGGAAGTTTTTACGCCGGCGGGTAGTGTCTGTGGCCTATCGCAACCTGTATCTTTGCTCCGGAGCAGTGGCGAAAGATTGCAAGGCTGAGTTGACGCATATCTCTCTATCTCATTCTGCTGATTTATCCTTCGAATAGTTGTTATACTGGTGCGAATCTCTCTTTCTCTACGTTCTGAAAGCTTTTGTATGATCACAGGCTTGTTTGATTGTCTAATTATCAGTTCAATTTGAATTACTTATGGCTGTAAGCTTGATAGTGTAAGTCGAAGAAGTTTGTGCGCAATTACGTCGCTATATTCTGTATCTGATAAATTGATTAGGATAGTTTTGTTTTGTTTTGTTTTTGGAATTAGTTGTTCTAATCATGTTAGTTTTAACTGGTGAAGATATCTCTGACAAGTGTATTAATTATTGTGCTCTTGTTGTAAGAAAGGCTACTATTTTGTTAGTTTGAATTTTGATTTGGATATTTTTTTAGTTTTTTAGTATCAACAAGAAGGAAATGGAAGAACAATTGATCTTGGATATTGGAGATGATGGAATGGAGAAGATGGAGGAAAACAATGCTGCCATTGTGGATGATATTGGGCAACAAGTAGATGATTTATTCACCAAGGTTGAGAAGGTGAGACATGGATCTTGTCTTATATGATCTGCAAGTATGTTGAATTGTGTAATTTGTATCATTTGCATTTTATGCTTTTTTCTGATGGTTCAATATAGTTATGGGTAAGCTTGTCTTTGTTTCCTTTGGGTCCAAATATGGTGTTGCTATGTATACCCTAGCCTCTAGGTGACTGAATTTATTTCCTTTCTGATCTTTGATGTTGGTTAGGGTGTTTGATTTGTTTGCCATCTTATGGTGCTTGTGAAGTTATTGTTTTACTTGTCTACTGTCGCCTTTTATCCCTTTACACCCTTTTGTTCTTATAAGAAGAAGCACAATATGTCAATTTGGTTTTTGGGGTTAAAGGGAATGAACTGTTACTTTAAAATTGATATGAACTTTTTGATTTCAACGAGAATAAGTGAAACATATTTAACTTTATAGACAAATACAATGCAGAGAAACATGTTGGTATTAGTCTTTAAAAAATCTGGACTAATTTTGGAAATAAACAATATGTAAGACTTCAAAAGTAAAATGTATTTCTTTTCTTGGAACGAAGAGACTGCTTATCCTTTTTACACATTGTCACAACTCAAGTAATGTACTTATGATGGGTATGTCTGCCTTTTTTTTCTACTTTTGGTGATCCTTCACATCAACGAGGATGGTGTTTGATCAGCAATTCTTGCCTGGTTCATGTAAGCGGACACTAGAAATTTGTAAGTGCTAATGTGGGTTCTTGGAATCTTATGCCCTCTATGCTTGCTTGCAGCTTGAGCAAAGAGTAAATGAGGTTGAGCAGTTCTACTTGAATTCAAGCAATAAACAATCCAGTGCTTCTCAGAAAAGCTTGCTTGTGAAGGATAAAGACAAGGTAAAACATATTCCAGGATATAAGAAGCACCAACAGGAAGCAGCACGTAGAGAGGCAACTGCTGCTAAGAGAATGCAGGAGATTATGCGACAATTTGGCTCAATTCTACGGCAGGTTATAAGCTTTACCTGGTCATTTCCTTCAGATTAGTTACAAGGACAAAGTGGTTTTACTGTCATTTTATGTGTATTTTAACCTCCGAACCTTATGTTTACTAAACTATCATTTGTAAGACAGTCTCCTCGATGTTTTTGCAAAATTTTAAAGTTTTCATTATGATGATCACAACTATATCCCATTTGATATTTTAATTGGCAATCATGTTATACTAACTGGATATTACATTGCAACATGATGAATCCATTAATTCAAACTTAAAAGTCTATAACTTTAGATAGCTCCATATGTCCATTAAACTATTTTTGCAACATTTTGTGTGGTTCAATGGGGCAATTGAATTAGCTATGTCGCCTGATAGCATCTTGACCCTTATCCAATTTCTGAGCCAATTTTGGTCCAATATATTATTTATTAGACTATCATAGTGGCAATGGTGTTGCAAGTATTACAGTACCTAGAGGTCATGAATTTATTAGGGTGAAAATGAAAGCTTTCCAAGTACTAGCAATGATGTTTTCATACTCTTTATCTCTTTTTCTTATTGAAGACATTCTCCTCCATTATTTATATTTTAGTCGTCTATGCATCAAGTTCACTGATATGTTTCATACATGTATGCTATAAAAAGAATGTCATATCACCTAATCCAAAGTATATTTTGCAACAATTAAAGAAAGTTTTTGGAAAAATGATTGAAAATTCATCCAGTTTTAATTCTATGCAAGGTTTTATCGTTGATTCAAATTTGATGTATGTACACCACATTCAGATCACACAGCACAAGTGGGCCTGGCCATTTATGCAACCTGTAGATGTTGAAGGTCTTGGATTGCGTGACTATTACGAGGTAATGTCTTTCAGTACTTCCTGAATTTTTCTTCTTTATATTTATTCTTATGTCTCTTGATGTTCTTGTTTGACTGCACACCTCTGATTTTCCTGTACAATTGAACAAAGGCATGCCCACCACAGAGCAATGACCATGGCACTACTCAGCGGAAGTCTTTTGTTTGTCGGAAGATCAGTTGTCTATTAAGACGAAGCTATTAGAATCTCTAGTGCCCTAGCAATTTGCTCCTTGAATTACTCAACTATAACGTGGTGCTCTTTTTCTCAATAGTCTTGATTATTTTTCTTATATAGAGCCCATTTCAATGTCTTCAAGTAGCTTGCATCAGTAAAGTATTTGATCAGTGCAGCTTCGCAAGCTTTACAATTTAGGTGAAACATTAGTGTTGTTTCATATGAAACAGACAAAATTTGTTCACATGTGAAATAAAACATGTCTACATGTATCATATATGAAACACAAACACACATGAATCATAATACCTCTTTGAATCCTAGCCTTAAATGAAACTCATTGAATGATCAGATTCATTGCTCTCAATATTTATGTGGTTCTCATTTGTTAAAAGGAAACATGGGTTGACATATGCATCTTCATATGTAAATAATTGGAGAAAGGGTAGGTAAACAAACGTGGTTCACATATGCATCTTCAAATGGATTTTGTTCGCGTTTACCAATGATTCACATATCATATATAATTTTATGGATACTACTTTTATCCTACAAATCTGTATCCATCCATATTTGATCTGATTCATTTAACTACTATGCTATATGCGAGGAATTGGTCCATATAGAAACTGAACAAACAAGTTGACCAACATAGATATTGTATGAGAGCCTGGCATGCGGAAAAACTTTTATCCCTGGTCATTGGTCAATTATCCATCCCAAGGAGTTTCTATTTTTTTGGAAAACCAACTATGAGGGAGGGACATATAGAGAGGAAGACATGCTGTGAAGGGTGATTGTTAACAGTTATTTTCGTTGTTTTAATATTACGAACCACAAATTTCTTCCATTTGTTTATTAAAGGACGGTGTGTATCAGGTGATTGACAGGCCAATGGACTTCAGTACGATAAAAAATCTAATGGAGGCCAAGGATGGTACTGAATATAAACATGTTCGGGATATATGTTCAGATGTGAGGTTGGTTTTTCAGAATGCTATGAAATATAATGACGATAAAAGTGATGTTCATGTGATGGCCAAAACTTTGTTGGAGAAGTTTGAAGAGAAATGGCTTCAGTTTTTACCAAGGGTTAATGAAGAGGTAATTGTTACAGTTTGTAAAGTGTTTGAAAAAGACTTAAAAATTTGAGTTTATAAGAAAACTACAAAAAAATGCAATAACATATCACTATGGAGGTTGTACATTACCAAATTTGTACGTTGAGGAGATATGTTAGTACTTAAGTTGGATACAATCTATTTGTGTGGTATAAGCAGGAAAAAAGAAGGGAGGAGGAGGAAGCAGAAGCACAGTTGAACATACAGCGTGCACAGGAGGCAGCTCATGCTAAAATGGCTAGGGATCTAAGTAACGAGGTAAAAGAGTTATCTTTTCTCAGAAGTTTAAACATATATCCATATATGAATAATAGCTCTTTCAGAAGTTACACATTTGACATTTGATGTTTGAAAGGTCATGGCATGATGTGTTGCATTGCTAAGAGTTTGAACCAACATTTTGTATATTTCAGCTTTATGAAGCGGATATGCACTTGGAACAGCTAAGAGAAACTGTGGTTCAGAAATGCAGGTTCTTTTTCATTGTTTTAGCCTTTATTCTCATTTATGTTTGATATTAAGACGTAAAGGCTAAGACAGAGTAAACAATGAACCGAATCTTATAGGAGCCAGAGTGATTTCAAAGTTTTATATTATAACCTTCTTTTTATATATCCGAAGTTATGGGAGGCTAAACAAGGGCAATACAACAAAAAGTGAAATAAAATGCGATGATTTGTTGAACCATATTTTTTTAACATGATTTATTAAATCACTATCAAACCCTATGTTCAACAACCATATAGAGCTCTTTACTGGTTTATTATCTTATTTTAGTATTCCCTCTGTTTAAAATTATTCTTTGGAAAGACCCATTAACAATCATTACTAGATACTGGTGAGGTTGGTTGTGGTCCATAAGTCTTTTTTTCTTGTTAATTTTGTCATATTAAGGGGGTATCTGATTATTAGTCAATTTTTTTAAGAAACTATGTTAAAATGTCTAACCTTGTATTTTCTGGAACAGAGTACTTCTTTAGATGTTATTTCTGCCAAGAACTTAAACTGATTTTCGCCTATTTATCCTAGTAACATAGGAAATCGAACGGCCGCCCCCTAGTTACTAGAGAAACCTGCTATAATAATTCAATTAACACCTAGTGAACATTGCATTGCTTTCTGATTTTTGAAGCATTTTGTAAAATCTATTCAGGAAAATGTCGATTGAAGATAAAAGAAACCTTGGGATAGCTCTTACTCAGTTGTCTCCCGAAGATCTTAGCAAGGCACTCGATATTGTAGCTCAGCATAACCCAAGTTTTCATTCAACAGCAATAGAGGTCGACCTTGACATCGATGCTCAGGTTATCACATAATCTTCATTTTATCTGTAACCACATAGTCACATACATATATTAGAACCTCCCAAGTTCCCAACCTTAATCTTCACTAGTACACTCACCTTACCACAAAAACTAACATGTTTTTCTTTTTCAGTTATCTTGTGAAAATTGCAACATTTTCTTCTGTAGAATGATTCCAATTTGGAATTATCATCATTAGAAATAAAGATGGAATTGATTTGGGTTTTTTAAGATTTCTCTATTTGTAAATAAAGGGCATTCAGATTTTCGACAAATAGTCAAACAGTCACTCAAACTCGATAGGAATGGAGGGATTAATCACAAACAAATACGGAATAGTATTTGGGAAAAAATTAGACTCTTTCATTTAGTAAATTTTCTTCTATTCATCATATTCATTTTGTGGGCCCATGTCCGTTTATCCTAACATGGTATGCATGCCATTATTTACCCTTTTAAACC
Source organism: Carthamus tinctorius (assembly GCA_001633085.1). NCBI lineage: Eukaryota > Viridiplantae > Streptophyta > Magnoliopsida > Asterales > Asteraceae > Carthamus > Carthamus tinctorius. Next base: position 10,611 of record LUCG01245517.1, read on the forward strand.
AGAGACCGAATTCAACTATCCAAAAAAGACGACGCCTTAGGGACCACCGAGTTTTCTTGGTTGTTAACTTTAGAGTCCCATGAAAACCGTTACTTTTATTATTTCCATGTGAGAAGAAGACGAGAGTTGAAAACATAGTTGAACTCGAAACACTTTGTTGTGGTAGTTTATACATGACCACTGTATTATATATATCATGCAGAGTGAATCTACTCTATGGAGGTTAAAATATTTCGTGAAAGATGCTCTACAAGGTCATGGGAAGGATGATGCCATCATCGGAAATGAAGCCAACAACGGCCACGTGAGCCCCACCAAACCAACAAACACAACCCGAACCATCGCATCCAAACGGAAGAAACAGATATGTAATGCCCTTGCCAGGACTGCAAAGAAAAGGAATCAGAAATGCTCTTCTTAGAAATGGTGCACCTATAACAAGGTTAGTCGTTCTTTAGGGCCCTAATTTTGTGCAATCCTAGGAACCATGAGAAGATGGCTGAGTCATTCGACGACAAAAATTGGTTGGTGGCTCGAGTTCGTTTAATTTGGGCATGAAAAATGGGTGGTGGTTAAGGTTTTGTAAGAACATGAGGTTCCCCACTTTGAAGGTAATCTTTTTGTTGCCTTGTATGGATTGTAGAAGATGTTAATGTCATCTTTCTAATTGGTTCATTCTTGATTGATGCATTTCATCAAACCCGTATATTATTCCTAACATTTTAGTGGCCCTGTACAAAAAACTAATGGTGACTTAATTTTTTTTCCAGTTATATTATTTATTAATCGTAAACAAAGATTGAATTGAAAATCAAACTCATATTTACATTGTTGTAGGAATGTTTATAAATCTTCTATGATTAACTAACTTGTTGTTAAGAACAAAAAGTTAATTAAAAACAAATTAAAAATTATCACATAACTACAACATATTACATAAATAATTTAATAGTTATAATAGTGAATACAAGTGGTTATTCGTTTTTTTGGCTGCGTTTGGTACATAGGACAGAATAGGTTAAAACCCACCGTCCCACGTCTGGCACAACATGGAACAAAACAAGAATCCACTGCCCCACGTTTGGCGCAGCATGGGACAGGGACAAGAACTGGGACAAGGTAGGACAAAAAATGTTTTCTTTTTGTTTTCCATGTGGAACAGAAATGAGACAGAAACTAAAATATTACTAATTCACATTTGTTTGATATATAACTTTAATATGATATTTGTTTTAGTGTTTACCACCGTTAGCCGCTGCCGCTGCTACCGGTAGACACCGTCGGCCACATCAATCTTCTCTTCCACTACGACAACCTCTTCCACCACCTCTATAACCACTATCGGCTACCGACCACC
>LUCG01245522.1:0-10905 GCA_001633085.1 Carthamus tinctorius
TCTATAATGGTATTTATTTATAGTATGTTGGTATAATGGTATTTATATAATTATATGTATTTATATGATTATATTGTATAATTATAAATTATATATATATGATACATTATATCAGATCAGGCCCAAGCCCAACAAAAAACAAGTCCAAACTTCAAAAGAAGCCCAAAAAATAAGCGCAAACTTCAAAAGTAACCCAAAAAATCAAAAAATCTGAAAAATAGGTTTTTTTTTAAACTGGTTTAAAAAACCGATCATAATAAAAACCGAACCGATTTGTAATAATATTATTTCTAGACTCAAAACCGATTTTTTCCAAAATCGATTTTAACCGATTTTCAAAAAACCGGTTCGATTTTTTAACCGAACATGTGCATCTCTAATTACAACTCTAGGATCCAAAAACACAGATTTTTATCAAAAAAAACGAGTTTGGATATTAAAGTTCAAACAATGAAAATAGAAATCCAAGGGATTAAAACATAAAAATCATGATAATAATGGATTAAGAAAGTCAACAACCACCTCAATCACACATACTAAATCAATTTTCACCTCAAGCATACCATGAATCGAACTCATAACTCAAAAGGCGAGCCTGTCAAAAATGAACAAAAAAAAAATAAGAAACACCTAATAAATCAGACTTGTTGACTCATCACACTCCACAAAACAACCATTGATGAATCTTTTACGCTTCGATTTTGTATCAATTCCGTATTCGAGAGAGGTTCTTGTTACTTGTGTTAAGAATCAAACGACAGTGAGGGAATGATTACACAAGGTTATGTTATGTAAAATTTGATATATAATAGGGTAGTTTGAATCTACACGATCATCTTAAATACTAAATTACAGAAATGCCCTTCACTTGATTAAAAAGGCCTTGAAATTCAAACTTTGGAATTGTTCTAAACCCTAAAATGAATTGTTCGGTTCATTTTAAGGAAATGGAATGAACATGAAAATGAGAATAACAATAACCATTGCACTGATGTTATTTGGTTAACCTAATATAATCAATGAAAATTTGTTTTATATTAATATAAAGATATTCCGCAACTTGAAAATACAGAAAATGTTTCATTTAACATCGAGAGATGAAATGATGTATGGGAAAAGAGAACCGAGTAGAAATAAAATTTTCATTCAACCCAATTTGATCTGTAATGAAAATTAAAAGATTTAGGATAATGGACCCAAAATATAATATCAAACCAAACACCATTTTTCATTATCTTACCCCTTATACCTCTTGCCAAACACTTAATTGGTTCTTGCCAAACACTTAATTGGTTCCTTAAAATGAAAATTAAATAGAAAATAATTTAAACTTGATGCAATTCAAACGAGACTTCAACGTTATCAAAATTTGCCAAAACGGTCGTTTCTTTTAGTGAAGGAGGTTTAAGGGAAAACCTCAAAAAAATGAAAATCGAGAAACACCCTCGTAGCACTCCATCTAGACCGTATACACTTATACATAGACATAATTTGTAATATGCACAAGTGCATTATGCACCTGTGTATAAACACGTATACATACATATTACAATTACATATATACACAAGTCCATATGGTCCAAATAGAGGGCCAAAGGGTGTTTGGTTTTCTGTTTTTTAAGTTTTCCTCAAGCCTGACCCTTCTTTTAGTTTGTTAATTGAGATGATAATATGACAACACCTGATTACAAAATCTGAAAATGTAATTATGTTCCCAATTAAGAAGCATTTCGGATTTTAAAAAGAACAAAAACAAAATTTTGATGTTTTCATTATGCTTTGGAGTTGGTATAAGCAGCAGCAACAGTTTGTTCCAAGAACTACTTCATATAAACACCACTTTTATGAACAAAAAGAATATATATCCTGTTTCGTTTCGACCCGGCTCCGCTATCATCGAGTAACGTTAAGTTTCTCTCCATCGAAGCTCAACATGTACCATGCCATTCTTTGAATCTATCAGATGAAACTTATGGTTAATCCTCCCGTTGTTCACTACATCCGCAAGGTTTATGTCCACGTACCCCAGCAATTCCTGCATCTCACAAATACCATCAACTTGGTCACATATTTTAAACCAAACACACGTAAACTCTAGGGATAGGATGTATGCAGACCTTGTCTCTATAAAGACTGTACTTTAAAACCATAAAATGGATGAAAAAGACGGATATACCTTTGAGTAGAAACTCAAGCGCGATCTCTTGCTCATAATTTGGACATGTATCTTGTCGTTTATAGGAGGTTCGTCGAGCATAAACTGGAACTCTTCGTTCCACTTGGGATCTCGACTTCTTTTGACAATCTGTTGATCAAAGGTTGAACATCATTAGGTCAAACGACGAGCAAGTGTTGAATTTGAAGAAAACCGGGATAAAATACGAATCCGAAAAGCAATAAGTTTGACACAAAAAGTCAAACCAAAAGGAAAGAAAAAACAATATGGCATCTCTCACCTTTGTCTTCTTTGTTTCTCCTCTAAATATGACCATGGCATATGGATTGTTGTGATGCTCTCCCTCCACATCCTCGGCCCCTTGGACCGTCACCAGAAGTACGCCGGCCCCACTCGGGGTTTCGCCACCCGACCCCACACCATTCTCTTTTGGGACGGGCGAGTTCAGGGGCCCACTTAACACTTCGCTGTCTTCCTTGAATGGTGCATAAGTCATCTCCAACATAATCTGCCCTCGCTGCTGCTTCTTCAGAGGGTCGGCTATGTTGGTGTTCTTTAGCAAATCAAGAGTTAGTTCCTTTGTTTCATTGGGTCGTAGCACCTTCAGTGGCACTACTTGCATTCCCAATCGATCATGGCTCCCTACCTAAAGAACAAACACATTTAACAAACCAAACCAAACCAAACTAGCAACCAATTTGAAATGTCTCTAAATGCCATAATAGACTGCTTTATATGACTTAAGTTTGTAGAACCAAACAGTTGTGTTACAAATAGGATATTAGGACGTATCTGAGCCTCCTAACAAGTTTTTTTGGACGCTTTTAAAATGAAGTGTCCAATTAGTAGGACACTTTGTTGAGTGTCCTTTGAACAGTCTTTTTATACAACACTTGTTTTAACAAGAAACTTTTTCAAATAATGTCATATATGAATACTAAGAAGACATTGTATTTCATAATCATCCAAAACAACTTGTTAGGACTCTAAAAGTGTCATATCAACTTATTATAACATCTTTACATGGAATGCAATATACGTCTGATCCTATAAACTTAAGTCCTCTAAAGGAGTCTATTAGAACATTTAGGCACATTTGGTGTCCTATAAAACTGATTTTGTTATAGTTATCTCACTAAAAATCAGGGTCCGGGTTGAGATGTATACGAACCTATCCTCTACCCCAAAGGTAGGGCGGGTATATCCGTGGAAGACCCTAGTTATAAATCACATTTCCACGCATGGGTATTTTAGTCATTTTAGTTGGTCCTAAGAAACAAATATGGGCATGGAGAGAAAAAGGGTACCTTATCCCAATCATAGACATTGACTTGAAGAGTTTGAGCTTGAGGGTCCTTAACAACAAGCTTGAAGGTCTCATTCCACACAGGATTTAATGTCTTTTTCTTGATCAACGTTTTCTTTGAAGGCAACATCTCTCCGCTTAACTTAAGCTTGACATATGGGTCGGATAATCCCAATAGGTCCATCTTCATGAGCTTTGTTGCCCGTAAAACCTTCACATGTAATACTCCAACAGGCTTCTTCGTAGCACCACTAACAAAAACATATTTGTGAAAAAACAAAAAGGTATTAGCTACGAGTTTGAACATGTATTACCTATTTGCCCATTGTCTTCACCGATTCAGGCACACAAGATTCACTTATTCATCTTTCCAGAAAAGGGTATTTTAGATATTTGACTTACAACGAGGAATCAAGAATGGGTACTTCAAGAGTTTGTGGCCAAAGGTAAAGTTTTGCAACTTCCTTTTTAATGATATCCTGTAAAAACCCGAGATATATTTGTTAACAAAAATGCATTCTTTTTTTATCATATAGAAACCAAGAAAAACAAACCTGCACTAGTCCATAAAGGCCAGGGATGGACATAAGATCACCACCAAGAACCTTCATACCGAAGTCGACATGAGGCTTTAAAAAGTATAACGAAATGATTAGTTATAAAGGTCCAATAAAATAAAGTGATACAAATACGGTTAAGGATCATATTAACGGCTACCTTCTCCATCAAGGATATGACAACATTGGAAAAACACGGGAAAGTTGAGACAAGAGGCTTCAACGTTACCCTCGGAATAGCAAACACTTGCAAATCCACCAACTAAGAAGCAACCGCAAGTTCACAATCAGACGTGTAAATATAGCGTAGGGGCATAACTGTAATTTACCACAGTTTCGTCTTACCTGAATCTTGATACAGAAATATGATATCTTTAGAGCTACGACTATATTCGGATTTCCGGCCCATTTAATTGCTGGTTCTATCACTAGCTGGTTCTCATTGGTCTCGTAGACTTTAACACCTGCCGATCATTAAATAAACACATCATACGTAAATTTGTTTGGCAATTGTTGAATGGTTTGATACAGAATGATTAATTGGTTAAAACGATTAACAGGCTCTTATGATATAGTGAAAAATGAAATATGGTTGTTTGGTAATTGTTCAGAATGAAATTAGGGCTCTGAATGGTTAAGGGAGGCCCAAGATACAAAATCGTTCGGAGGGTTTTGGAACCATTAAGAGGTAAACAAAGATTCACCTCTTAGCGATTTTTTGGCCAAACAAGATTCACCTCTTAGTGATTCAGAGGTTGCCTCTTAATGGAACTATTAAGAGGTAAACAAACAGCCCCACGTGTTGATAGTCTCTTACCCAATAAGAGATGATGTTGTTTACCTACACTTCTGACTGACTTAGGTGCTGATTGAGTCAGCCACCAACATGTCGTTGAGCGAGTCGGACAATGCTTATCCAACTTGTTTTTTATCGGTAAACACGTACCACAGAATACTTGGTAAACAACCATTTTCAGTCGGTGCTTACCCATTAAGCACTCTTACCTTGAATGGTAGGAGGAAGGGTCCCAAGGCTTAATGTCTCAAACGTGATTGCTTCTATAGGACGATGCCCGTGCCCAACATAATCAGCCACTATCGGTTCTGCTGTCCGCCTTATCGTAGCACAAATCGCCTATAATTTCAAAAGATTTACCACCATTTGCCCCAAAAGAACGAAAAAGTTCTTAAAATGTTCGATTCCTTACAATGTACCTTATCAAGATACGGCCACATACTCAAAAGAAACTTGTTCAGCCAATCAACCTGTAGGAATGCAAGTTAATGAATCAATAACGATACCAAAAACATAGTTTTGAACGTTCGTAAAGGAATACATACACGATCATAATCAGGATTCTTTAACCAAAGAGGAATCTCGGGTATTAAATCTTGTAAACTTGTTTTATCAAACTCAGAAATTGGTTTCATAACCGGATCCTGAAGTAGCATACAAAAGAAAATAATGTTAGGTTAGAAAAAAGAAACAGCTAATAAGACAAGTTTTAAACAAGTAAAACAAGTGCTACTTCTAAGAATTAGACTCTTTTAAAGAATACACGAAACTAGAAGCATACAACTTATCGTACACAAACAAATTAATCGATACATAAAGTGGTTAAAGATTATTGCTTTGTGGATTGCCATTTGTTGATACATTAAGGATCTTGTTTGACTTTTCTGCACATTGGACTTTGACAAATTCATGAAGCATTGATTTGGGATTTAATGTGAAACTATTAAGGATCAACTGTTCATAACAATTAGGTTGATATTGAATGTATCAACTAGAAATCCAATGAAAACTCATCAAAGAGAATAAAGAAATTAGGAATAAAGGTGATAGCTTTATATAATATAAAGCTAAAACACATCCCAAAAAGCAAAGCCTAGAAGATTTCATAGAATCATTCATAATTTCCTCTGCACATGTGTGCTCAGAAAGAACCCATTAAACTAAAAGAAAATTATCAACAAAAAGCCCTCATATGTTCTTGAACAAGAATCAAATCCATAACCATATGTTCTTGACATGCAGTTTTTTTATTTAAGCAAAAACACCCTTTAAATTATTGAGTTGGATAAGAACATTGACAGCAGATATTCAAGATTTCCAAGAAAAGCCCCCAAAAAGAAAAATCTAAAACCCACTACTAATCAGTCATTAGTTATTAAATAATAATCATCAAATAAGATAAAAAGGAGAATTAAAGGTCAAAATCTGCATAAAAAAGCTTCGAAACATTCAATTTTTACTCTTCGCATGCAGTGTTTCGATTATCAAAACAATCAAATATTATTTTTCAAGTTGATAATTGCATCGCACAACAATCAAGAAAAACAAAACAAGAAAAAAAAATACTTGAAAATCAAATGTACCCATTAGAAACCCAATAAAAACTCATCAAAAGGGATCAAGAAAAGTGATAAAATCATAAAATTGAACTTCAAAATTGTTTTATAACCAAGAACACAACACCACCCAGATGACACAAACCCAAAATTTTCAAGAAGCATTCTGCATATGATTTCAACATGCAAGTGTTTCAATCAAGAATATAAAACTACATAAATCAGAAAATTACCTCAAATGCTTCATCCTTGGGGTCTGAATAGATGAAGAAATAAAACCCAACACAAATACCAACAACAGTCCCAATTCCAACACCAATGATTCCCAAGAAAATGCTAAGAAACCCCATTGATGGATGATATTTGATTCAAAAAAACCCCTTTCAGAAAACAGGGGTAGTTGAGGAATGAAATAAAAACAGAGTGAAAACAAGAAGAGTCTTAACGAATAAGAAAAGAAAGATTCTTCTTAATCGAAGAGGCGATGAAACCTGTAAAAAAAGATTTAGTCAAGGACGTCACGAAAGAATTCACCAATATAGAAGAGAGTTTGGATTACTTGGGGAAGTATGTATATATATGCACAAAGACAATAGCACCCTCCTCCAACTGTCAAACGGAAAACAAAAAATCAAATTCGTACTGGTGGTGGTGCTGGTGGTGGTGGTCATCCGGTCAAATTGCTGACTTCATTGAGAATACAATTTTTACACCCCAAGACCCTGAACTTTACCATAATGACAGTTACTTCGTTTTTTAAGAAAAACATTGCACTATGGTAACACTCCAACCCAATGAACCCAATTGTCACATTAGCGCCATATCAGTTTTCCACTACCTTACCCTAACCAATCTAAACCATCCACTATACCCAACTCAATCTTACCCGTACATTAAAGAATTAATAAGAAAAAGAAAAAAGAAAATAAGAAAGAGAAACAAGAGATAGAAAGAGGGTGAGGGGGGTAGGGTAGGGGTGGGGTGGGTTGCCTCTTGGCTTCTGGAAACCGAAGGAGAGAGGGGGTGCTGGAACCCGAAGCAACCACCACGATCTTGCTGATGAACCCGATGGTGAACCCGATCCCATCGGGTGAGGCATAGTGGATGGTCTTACAAAACCAAAGATAACTAGTATTTGTATGTCCCTGTTCGAGTAATGTTTAAAGAATCGCGTGTGAAAAAACGTTTACCATCCTAGTAGGTAAAATGGTTGTTTCAGTAAAAAATATTGAATTACAAAAATTGCAATTTTTTATAGGTTTTCGTCCACATGACTTATTAACAAATGCGATTTTTATTCCTGTGGTATTGAAATGACCTTTCTTTTTTTATAATTGATAATTTATTATCTTTTTGGTCTTTGTGTTTTATAAAATCTTATTGCTTTGGTTCTTGTCTTCACAACTTTTTATTGTTTTACCCATGGGTGGACCTAGCTTTGTGCCAACGGTGGCATGTGCCACAGTATCGTTCATCCGTCACAATGTAAAAATATAGGACGTGAAAAGTGTCACTATATTAATTTGTTGTTTTTCACGATATATATTTTGAAACTGCAATAAAGACACAAAATTTTTTTGGTAGAGTTGGTTAGTTTCTTGTTTTTCAAATGCGAAGTCTGTGGTTCAAATTTTGTTAAAGTTATTTTCATAATTTTTAGTTTTTAATATCATATTTATTATGTTTCCAAAAAATTTGCAATTAATACGATGCGAACACGAGACATTTCATTTGAAAATCAAGGAACCAACCACTAAACCAATATCGACTTTGTGAAAACATCTTCATACATGTTCCTTATAGTCAAATGGTGCCACATTTTGAAAATTTCCTTGGGTTCACCTGGTTTTACTCCCTCGTGCTTAAAGGTAAGGGTTATTTCAGGAGCAAAATTGCAATAAATTGCAAATTATAAAAGCAAATATCGTAAAATATAAACTATAAGGATGAGAATAGAAATTACTAACAAACTATAGGGACAAAATTTGTAATATACTCTGTTTTAAAAGATTTGTCAACAAATATGTATACATGAACCCATCATTGATTTGTTGCTAAATTCACATCCCCACAATTGATTTTCACCTAAATATTGAAGGAAAACATCACATTGATGTCAATTCTCCAAATAAAGATGTGATTCATGATGGATTGAGTTTTTGGCCAAATGACAACACCTATGTATAATACGTGGTGAAAAAATCATATAGCTAGTGGACAACAACATTGATGGCATATAAAATGTTTATATTACAAATATGTTTTAGTTTTGATGATAATGTGTAACTAAATGCAAGGATTCAAATAGCATGAGACATGACGTAGGGTCAATCTTCAATCTTCAAACAGATGGGTCAATCTTCAAGTATCAGAGTGTAACTTATGGCGTCAAATTTCTAACTCATATATAATATTATATATGAAAACATGTGTTTTATGTTCTGGATTGATACTAAATGAGCCAATAGTAATAAACAAGTTAAATTTGATTATATATTAAAAAGTAGCAAATAAAACATCAAAAACGTACAGGAAAATCAAATATCGGATTACAAAAACTGTACATTAGGCCATAGCATGTTACAAGCTTACCATGGCGTGAGCCATTAAGCCTTGTTCCATGACAGTTGTGCATCAAGTTTTTTAGAACAGTGATTAAATATGAAAACAGTATCCGTGTATGAATGCCTTTTTGATAATTTATTGGCTAATAGTTAAACGTTGATATTCAATTTTAAGCTCGTTATTTTTCTGTAATGCTAAATTAATCTTAACTTTGAAAGCTTTATAATCGTTTATATGCTGGTACTATTTTGAAGAATAAGTGTTTCTTTTATTTATTGGGTGTAGAAAAAATGACAACTATAAAAGATGCTTTATTCTATTTTTATGTTTACCTATTGTATCATGTGAACGATGGTACATTTATACGTGTTAGATGCTTAGTGTTGAAAAGTCATGCGACAATTGTTATTGTGTACCTTTTGTGCATCTTTTTGCACCTTGTTTACATCTCTTTAATGCGTATACCATGGATTAGAAAAGGGCACACAAGTTCTATTATGGGTCTTTTCAACTGGTAAATAGAGGTTAAATTTGGATTCATCTCTTAGGGTACTGTAAATCTTCTTAGGTTGTTATCTTCAAATCCCTATTCGATTAGTTGGGGTTCTTGCAAGTTAATTTCTACATTTGTAGTTACAAAAAAAAGGACACGAATTATGCACAATCACAATGTTTCATTTATCTAAGGTTATGCTCTTTTGTAAGTAGTTGTGATCCTTAAATAAACCAAACATATCACGAGGCATGTTTGTCATAGTTCTAGGATAATGGAGTAAGGTAAAACGTCGATTTTTCTAAAGTTCCTTTGATCTCATTCTATTTTGATTTTAGTTTAGAAAAAAGAAAAATCGATGAAAGAAACGTAACGTAAACTTCATATAAGTACATGTGGTGGCTTTTTATGAGAGACGTTTCATAAAAGTTGTATTTTAGACAGGTTATGTGAATATAAATTTATCTGATAAATCGAGTCTATCTTTTTGTATAAGAAAACATAAAATAGTTTAAAACCAGAAAAATAAAATAAAAATGAAAGCAATTGAAGAAAATTGATGCTTAATAATAATTAAGTTTTGGGTTTATTATAAAAAGTAAAAATTGAATCAACCACTCTTTGGAATTGAAGTTGTTGAACAAATCAAATGGGTACAAATTTGCTATAAAAAGTATTGTTAACATCACACATGTTGCTTTTTAGTCTAAGAAAAATATAAATATACACATTCAATGGGGGGCAATATTAATGCTATTGAACATTGATAAATACAAAATCATACTCGAAAAGGAAAACAATCCTTTTGTTTTTTCGCATATGTTTCGGCACGAAGTAGACGAGGTATTCGGGAACCATACAGACATTCGACTAATCCTCGATGATCATGGACCGACCCATGGTTAGGGTATCTAATAGGGTAATACCTATCAGTATTGCCACATGCTCACCCCATGAATCGAACCCGGGTAGACAACGATGTCATCCACTGTCTCTCCCAAGAATGTTATCGACCACTAGACTACTAATGCTTTATGCTTTAAAAGTGATTCCTAATCACTAATTTTATTAATAATATTTGTTGGAATGAAGTATTTTAGTCTTTTTAGCTTTCTACAAATTCTTTTGAACAATTAAACAAACAAAATACAATATAATTTCACCTCGACCGTCATCTTCTATGGTTATCATAGTCTCTGGTACGACCAAACCAATAAAACCACCAAATCCATAGTCTAAAAACAAATGTAAGACCATGAGTTGTGGGTTTGCCGAAGGGTTCGGCTTCCCTTCGGCTTCTTCGGCGACGCTTGGGAACACCATCTCGCCTAAATCGGCTTGGTGGTGTTCGGTTTCCAGAAGCCGACGGTAACCCCCCCACACCCACCCTCCAAAAGTCATATGCCAACGGTTATTTTTTTTAGTTTTTTTTCTTTTTTAACCCCTATATATACAT
>LUCG01245553.1:0-10627 GCA_001633085.1 Carthamus tinctorius
TATATATATATATATATATATCGGGGCGGGACGGGAATACCTTGCCCCGTCCCCAAATCCGAAACCGAAGAAACCCCTGAAAAATGCCGCATACCGACCCGTCCCGAAATAGTGCAACCCAACCCGAATATAATCGGAGTTCGAGTTTCCATTGCCATCCTAGATTCTGGATGCTTTGGTCCACATTCTCTAAAACTAACATATTCAATCAAACCCAACCTCCTAAACTGAAACTCCAGAAAAAGACATATAGTAAATGCATTTAATGGTGAACTAAAAGAATCTTCTATCAAGATCTTTATAACAAAAAAGTAAGGTTTTTGTATAAAACTATTATTATTATTATATATGATAGTTTTTATATAATTTGTTTGATACTCTATTTTTTTTAATATATTTTTTGTCGTTGGAAAAAAGTTTTGAGTATTTTCTTTATTAATTTGATGAGTTGTTGGAAAGAAGGAAAATAAAATTTTAGAAAATGGTTATTATTTAACCACTTTCATTCGCGATAATCTATATCTGGCATTTAAGGTCGGTTTAGAATAGTTATGGAGTTCTGACGACAAAGCTTAAACTTTGGTTCAGCTCAAGATTCCTTTTCCTTCTGGATTTCCCCCCCCTATCTGCATCTATCGCCCTAAAGTCATCATCGTTGATTCTGGTAATCATTTCATCAAACTTCGATTATATTCAGCTGTTAAATCGTTATTGCTGTATATGCATTTGTCTGATTTAATTGCTAAAATTTCATTCTCAAGTTCTTACTAGCCGTAGCTATATGTTTGATTTGAAAATGGATGAATTAGGTAATCAATCATTACTAGCTTAAGAATCCTTTCTCAATTCGTATTTATGGCCGAAAATTATCGTTAATTCAGGTAATGTTTTGATTGACTTCGAAACTATTTGGTTGTGTAATCCGTTGATACCTTTTCCTGATCTAATTGCTACAAAATTCGTTTGAAATTGTTGCTATTTGGAGTTAGATGTATAGTTATAGTTATCAAGTGTGTTTAATGATATACGGTTATGGTTTAGGGTTTAAGTTGACTGATTTTGCAAAACAGAAAATTTGGTTCCCAAGTGCTTCTTAAAGTTTAAATTAGGTATTTTATGGTTGACAGTTAGCTAGCTCGACTACTATAGACAGACTGCATATCTTTCTTTTTTGGTAATAGAGGGAATACGGGTGTCAGTTTGTTGGTTTCATGGGTTGATAGGTCGTTAACATTATTTATCAGTTTTGGATTGTATGTTTCGCGAGTATGTATGTTTAGCTGATAAAAGTATTCCTGCTTGAGGAATTGGCTTTAATTTAGATTGTTAATTGTTCTTGTTATATTCTGTGATTATGTTCATTTGAGTTAACTTTTCTTGTTGTATTATGATTGTTAGTTGCTCTTGTTCTTGTTTCAATATGTGCTGGGAAAGGTTTGGTGGGATGGTCAGTAGGTGAGCATGTCAACGCCTCAAAGGATAGAGCAAGCAGACGAGAGTAATGATATATATGATGTGAATTAACACCTCATTTTCTTGATGGTAGAAAGGTTAGTTAGAATATGTGGAACCCCTTTTGAGTTCTCTCTAAAAGAGTCTTATAGAGAGAGGGGAGGTTTCTACATATACACATGTTTGATGTCCTGTGTTTAGCCGATGTGTGACTCCAACACGCCCTTTCAAATGGAGGTTAGTCGGTGGCCTCTAGAAGGGAGGTGAAAGAGCGTGTCAAGTCCCTAAATGTCGTAGACCTGTTTTGGATTCTCTCTAAAAGAGTCCTTATAAAAAGAGGGGAGGTTCCGATGTATATACAAATGTAATGGTCCGTGGCTAGACGATGTGGGACTCCAAAACATTGTTTTTCATTTTCTTTTGTCAAAATATAACTTTCTTATTAATTAAATGGGACTCTAAGGGTGTTGGAAAATTGATATATGAGAGATATGGTATCATGTCGATCTGGATCAACCTTTAGGTGTAGAAAAATTACTCTTGAGTAACATTGGGGCGAACTTTGGAGTTCCGGAAAGATGATCCTTTCTGATGGTCATGGGCACTATCTTTAGCCGCTTTGCATAATACAAGATAAATGCGAGGCACATATACACTCCTAGTCTTCCATACCACCTTTAGATGCTGGTTCATCCGGTAGCTATGTTGCAAATGTTCCGGTTTATTAGAATGTTCCTGGTAGCTCGCTATAGTGTCTATATTCGATTGTTATATCCAAAATGCTCATATGCTTTTATGTGTATGCACTCGTCACATTCCTTGCTAAGAGATGGCAAAAAGCCCCACCTTATCAATGTGTTCTCAGCCTCCTTTTTTGTCACTAGTTTTTCCATGTTTAATTTTATTGTTCCTATAAAGGATACATAATTTTCAATTCTTTGATCAATATTTTAGATATTGAATTTTTGATATTTCCATGTAGCAGAATTTTTGGGACTATTAAGAACCAGTGACAGTTTGGAGTAACTGCAGCTTTTCAGCATTATAAAGGATGATTCTTTCTGCACTTTTGACTTCTGTCGGAATAAATCTTGGTTTGTGTTTTATATTCTTCACTCTATACTCCATATTGAGGAAGCAACCAGGTAATGCAGATGTTTATGCACCACGCTTAGTTGCCGAAGGAAAATCTGATCAGAGAAGGGATTTCAACTTGGAAAGGTTACTGCCTTCTACCAGTTGGGTTAAGAGGTCATGGAATCCCTCCGAACAAGAACTTCTCATGCGTGCGGGTTTAGATGGCGTTGTCTTTATGCGCATTATCATCTTCAGGTTACTGATAGTCAAACTCTGGAACTTGTGAAATTTGTAATCAGATATACACAAGAAATAAGTGGATACGCTGAACAAAATAGAGATGTTAGATTTTATGATTATTAGGATATAATTGGTAAAAATCAACAACTTAGTGAGATGGAGAATTGTTGATCTTCATTTTCCCAATTTGCATCACTGGGCTATTATTCTTTATCAATAAGAAGCATGCTAGGTTGTTCATTACTTGTAAGCATCCTAAAACTAAAGAGAGGCCCGGTGGCATATTGGTTTATTGAGGGTTGGGGAAGTATATTTTTGTATGCATATTTCCCTTAGCACTGTTTCCATGACCCAAACTTGAGATATTTGGGTCACAATGGAGCAACCTTATTGGTTTCTCTAAGCCTACATGTTCTAAAACCAAGCATCCTAATTATACCTGCTGGATTCGTAACTCAGACATATTCCATGATTTTGGATAACTGGTTCAATCATTTAACACCCTAAAATCAATATAACATTTCTAGCAGAAATTTTGGCATGACCTATTCGTAAACTCATGTTTCACCACTTCTATAACATGTAAGCCTGATGTCCTTACCTAGAGTAGATGAACCGTTGATGAAGAATCCTAGGTCGCGATTTTGACTTGATGTTTCATCCGCCACGTATACTTGCTATTGCTCTAGGGTTTTGGTATGGACAAGAAGAACATGCCCCTATTTCTTCGATTTATATAACCCGAAAGTGGAAAGCTAAGCTAACTAATCTTATCTGTCATCAGTTGTAATTTGTTGCTACATATTTTTCATCTTTTCTGTCAGATTAAAAACCGCCTAATGTTCTTTCTTTATTGCAGTTTGAAAGTATTTGCTTTTGCTGGGGTACTCGGCCTTTGTGTTCTTCTACCAATCAATTATATGGGAAGTCAGATCATTATTAATTTTTCCGACCTCACAAACTTGTCTCTGGAATCATTCATGATTTCAAATGTCAACGATGGTTCGAAGTGGTATTATTTACTATCTTGATTCTTGAACATTTAGCTATTGTAGCCATTTGTTGTGTATTCTTGTTTTGTATATTAATCTTAAGCATGATGTCACTGTGTAATTACTATCAGATGATTATTTCTTCTATTGGTTGCATGTTTCTAGGGTTGCTGAAGTCTCAATATCAACTCCAATATAGGATTGTACAACTAGTGGTTGTTTCTAAAATCATCAAGGATATTTTTTTCTTTGTATGGCGTGCTGGCAATAAATTAATTCATATATTTGGTTACTAATTTATATCAAAACATTCCCTGAATATAATATTTGTGAGAGCATTGAGACTTCAAATGCAACCTTGTCCATTTGCATGTTGTTAGGAAGAACTCTGATCTCCTGTTTTGAAACTTTTGAAGGTTATGGGTTCACTTCAGTGCGGTATATGTCTTCACTGCATTTGTCTGCTATCTTCTTTATGTTGTAAGCATTTGTCTTTAACCAATAGATGCTCAATTTCCTTTTCCCAATGAATTATTGAGTAAATTGCATTCTGCAGGAGTATAGTTATATCTCTGCGAAAAGGATTGCCTTCTTCTACTCATCCAAGCCTAAGCCGGATCAGTTTACTGTACTGGTTCGAGGTACCCCAAAGTCGTCCACAGACAGCTTAAGCGGAAGTGTTGAGAAATTCTTCTCAGAGTATTATCCAACATCATATCTGTCACATTACATGGTGCATCACACTACAAAGATTCAGAAGCTAATTGTAAGTGAACTTTCGGAGCTTATACGTGTGGTTTGGAAGAATTTCTAGTAACATGATACATCACAAATATATTCTTAACTGGTTGCATACCTACAGCTAAACATGTCATGCGACTAATGACAGAGCTTAGATCTCACTGGCATATAATTGTTTCCCATTTACTGGCATATAATTATTTCCCATTGTCGTTTTCTCCATAAAAAATATAAGATTCTTGAAGTCCTATAGGCATGCTAGGTAAATATTTTGACTTGAACATCCACATAGCATCAAACCTCAACAGCATAATTCCTTTTATCACAGGATAGTAGAATCTAGCAGTTTATGCGATTTATGAACTGACACTGAAATGCCAGTCATTCATACTTGATGGGTGAAATCCTTGTTTATATTGACATATTTTCTTATTAATGCTTGTGGAGTCCTATGTGTCCCAAAGCAATTCATTTGATTGCAGTCTTGATCCCTCAAGGGACATCACTAGATAGTATTTTCCCCATTCACAAGTATTGGGGACAAATTGTTTTTTGGGATCCCCCAAAAACAAATTCAACTTTCCTTTTTTAACGAAGTTTTAGCTTGGTGTTCGCCTTCTCGGTAATCATGACAAAATCTTGATTCAATTGATTTTGATCCACGAGATTCCTCTATGTTTTCATTATTGAGGAGCACTTCAGATAATTGGCTAATAGTCAAATACTTTCATGTTAACTGTTTATTACCTGCCAGCACAATCCTGAACATATGTTGGATCGACATGACTGCATATCACTATCTCTCCAAAAGCCAGTTAGCTCCTGCTATTTATCTAGAGGGATGAGATGTATCTCCTTCAAGAATCCTTTATAATAATGCTATTTCTACAAGAGGACATTACTCATTGTCATTGACAGCATAAGTTTAGCAACCCTCTGTTCGGATTCTCTGAAAAATGTGCTCAAGTGGCCTATTACCAACACAAGCTTGTTTAGAACCGCTTCCATATGATATTAAAAAAGAAAATTTATGTCTTATCATCTCTTCCCTTCCCAATTGCAGAATGTCAGATGCATATGCTCCTATCATTAACATTCTTGACTTATATAATTCATCTAATCCCTATTTGTGTTTTAATGCCATTCTAGAATGATGCTGATAAGGTGTATAAAAAACTTTCTCATCTGAAGTCGACACAGCCGACTTCTCAAAGGTTTGGACATGTTGGATTTTTTGGGATTTGTAGGCCGAAAGTTGATCTCTTGGAGTATTATGAAAAGAAGTTAGAAGAGCTAGAAGATAATGTGAGGATGCAACAATCATTACTTAGTGGGAAGGTGAGTTTATTGTATATGTGAATGTTTAACCACTATTTGAATTTTAGCTGATCATATTACAAGGGTTTGTTCATTGTGTAGGCTCTGAACCAATACTGTTCTTCTATTTTCTCTTTGGGAAGTTCATGAAATCATTCTCTTCTGGTACCAACACACAGGGGATGAATGGGACAGTAAAAACTTTAAGAGTAAATTATCTTCTAGAACCACTGAAACACCACTAGAATAAAGAAACAAGGCTGCTTAATGCAAAAAAAGAAAAAAAAAGGATTGTGAAATAAAGCAAAATTCTCTTTATACCGAATAGTACTCTACTCAAGGACGATGTGCTTTGTAAAGAATTTGACATGAGCTCATTACAAGTAATACTTACTTCTGTATTCTCATTGATATCTAAATCTAAGAAGCTCTTTATGCCAGCTGGGGAAACTTTAGTTGCAATGGGCCTTCTCAATAACCGTAGATTTGTAGGAGTGCACCCAAGTTCATTGCTGTGCCATCAGGAGTCAATTTTTTTTGAATTACTGTCCCACATTGGTAGATAAGCCTCGGATGTACTTAACTCTTTGCTCCATCATGTTGGCTGGAAGCTAAGCTTTTTAGATTTATTATTGACATGAACTTTTGTTTAATTGATCATTTCAATAGGAAATTCCTGCTGCTTTTGTATCTTTCAAGTCACGGCTTGGTGCTGCAATAGCTTTGCATATCCAACAAGGAGAAAATCCAACAGAATGGCTAACTGAGCAGGCTCCAGAGCCACAGGATATATACTGGCCCTTCTTTTCTGCATCATTCATAAGTCAGTGGCTTGGAAATGTCGTGGTGATTTTCGCCTGTATTGTTCTTACAATTTTGTTCTTCGTACCTGTAATCCTAGTGCAGAGTCTGACTCATTTGGATCAACTGGAGACCTGGTTCCCTTTTCTGAAAGGTGTATTGCAAATGTGAGTGATCGGTATTCGGTTGTCTATTCTCAAACTACCTTTTTCATGTTAGTTCAGTTCTTTCAAACTACCTTTTGTATGCGTCCGGTGTACCTATTAGGTTTAGTTACTTCTCTTATATTTCTCGGCTTTATTCACCATATGCTAATATTTATTCCTGCTACCTGTTTGCTTACACTCTTGCACAACCCGGGGTATTCACGTAACAACCGCAGAGGTCAAGTCTGCGTACATCTCACCCCTCCTAGACCCTGCTTTCGAGTGGGATTTACTGGGTCCGTTTGGTTTGGTTTGGTTTTACTTTCTGAGTTGAGATGCACATGCTGAATTACTTTTCTAACCTACATATGGTATTAACCCTCTGCTTTTCGTTCGTGTATACCCCTTCCCGTTTTTGGTCAGATATCATGCGGGCCTTAAGGCTAACACAAGCTACTTTGACTTGCAGAACGTTCGTAAGTCAGGTCATCACAGGATATCTTCCTAGTCTCATTCTTAAGATGTTTTTGTATTTGGTGCCACCTGTCATGATAATGTTATCTTGTCTCCAAGGCTATGTTGCACACAGTCAGATAGAGAAAAGTGCATCTAACAAGATGCTGTGGTTCACCATATGGAACGTATTCTTTGTAACCTCTTTATCGGGATCAGTTTTATATCAGATTAATATCTTTTTGGAGCCTAAGGAAATACCAAATATATTAGCAGTTGCCGTCCCAGCACAGGTAAAAATGCTACCATATCCACTCTTGTAATCATATTACTGAATTGTGAGCTCTGTTTGTTACATTTATCGAGCTTCGTTCATTTTCCTGGTTTTGCATGCTAATTTCAAGATAATGAATATAGCGGGTTTAGTAGACAGTAGACCTATTGACTGGCTACCAACATGGATGCGGTTCTTCTTTAAGTCAATGTAGTTCTCAACAAAAGCAGGCCCTTATAGTTTGAGAACACAAATATAGGGTGACAGATTGATACACACACAGAGATGAAAACCGCAATTAAAATAAAAAAAACTGAAGAACACCACTGGCAACCATTCATGTGGATGGCATGCACATTTGCATACAAGTAATTTATAACATGCACACGTGCATAAAACCAAAAAACGCCTTAAAGTACGCATATGCACGTGTGCATACCGTCCAACTGAATGGTTGCCAAGGTGTTCCTTAGCTTTTCACCTTTTTGAGGTTTTCCCCTGAACCTCCCTCTATGTATATATATAGGCATAATCTTTTGCTAACCAATTAATTGTACTGACCTTACAAACTCATCTGAGTCATTCATTTCTTTTTTATCAATGGTTATGGTTTTATTGGAGGTTATAAACTGATGAAAAGGAAAATATTAAATGAAAGACAATTTTGTGAAGCTAGTACTAATTAATTGGTTAACAAATGGTTATGCCTCTCTCTCTATACATATATACAAATGCGCGCACACACACACACATATATATGCATAGAGAGAGAGAGAGCAAATGAAAGTGAACCAGGGAAGGGAGGAATGCGGGTGTGTGGAGGAATTTATGAAGTAAAAAAAAAGTCAATTTTGCATTGACCAGAACCTGCAAGTACACGTAGGGAAGTGACATTTCAGAAGTATGTGGGGTCTAGCCAAAAAGGGCAAAGAGATAAGTCAGATAATTGATTATGGGGCTTTTCAAGTTGCTACGCTGTTTCTTTTTTCTTGTTAATCTTTATGTGATTATTTACCAACTCCAATACTCTAAGATATGGTGTTATAAATTCTTCACAAATCAGAAATCCTAGCTCTCTACTGAAGACATTGATACAAAATTTTACCTTTTTCTGCAGGCTACATTCTTCATTACATATGTTGTGACATCTGGCTGGACTAGTACAGCTTCAGAACTTTTTCGCTTGATGCCCCTCATTTCCAGTTTCACGAGAAGAAATATACTCGGTAAAACTGGTGAAGAATTTGAAGTGCCTGCACTTCCTTACACCAGTGAGATCCCCAACATTCTCTTATTTGGGCTTCTGGGCATTACATACTTTTACTTGTCGCCCTTAATTCTGCCGTTTCTATTGGTTTACTACTGTCTGGCGTACATAATTTACCGTCACCAGGTTAGATGGATTCATGACACTTCTTATTGTTTATATATTGTGTGGTTGGGAATTTAGAATAGGGCCAAATGCAATAAAGTTTCATTTAGTTCCTATTTAGTGTAATGAAGAACTTTTTTTTCTCAATCGATGTAAGAAAGTTCCAAAATTTTCTATTTTGTACCCGCTATGACTGGTACCCTGCTGACTTTGTAACATTCGATGCGTGTGGATACCCATTTCAGAAAGGTTTACGAAAGGGTTATAACGAAGCGGCCTATATACTTGACATCCACTTCATCAAATGTCACAAGATCTGTAGGTTATTGGTCGAAAGTAGAAATTTTGGAACTTTATTACATTGATCGAGAAAAAGACACTTTGCTACTACAAAGGAATTAAAGCAAACCTTGCTGAATTTTGCCCTTCAGACAGATAAAGAAGAATGAATCTCCCTTGCAATTGCTTTCTTTTGTGTGTTTTGTTAACTCCTATGATTTTTAAGAGTTGGTTGGCTAATGAAAAAAAAAAAGAAGGATTTTTATTCTCTTAATNTTGGGGGGTGTTTGGGAGTGCTTATGACTTATTAACTTATTAGCTTATCAACTTTTCTAGGAAGTCAAAAAATTATACCTTCTTAAAAAAACTCCTTATAGCTTTTTGAGAAAGTTATAAGCACTTACCCAAACACCTTAAAACAACTTATTACTTCCCCAAAAAGCTAATAAGTTATAAGGAGATTCAAATAAGCACTCCCAAACACCCAAGACAGAGAAATACCTTTGACCCTTTCCAACGAAATGTTTTGGAGAACTAAAGATGTATTGAATTTACCCTTTATAGCTTATTGAATTTAGCCATTTAGGAATCTTGTTTGCCAAGCTTAAAAAATTTAACTAATTTTTTTCTTTGAATAACATTTTTACTTAGAAGTACAGGTGACAATAGATCATGTGCTTTTTGTTAACACGTTATACCACCACCTCTACACTGTATATCCATAACCAGTACCACTAATCTCCACCAAAATAATTTTATTGTTTTTCCCTTGTTAATAAGAGAAACGCTCTTTTGTGAATTACAACATTATTGGAATTTTGGCCAGATTTGGCAACTTTTGAGACTGATTTGGCAACTTTTAGTGGTCTAAAAGATTGTTTCCTGATATATAAGCTAAATGTAAAAAGCCCATGGTTCAGTGGCATCTGGAGGAAAATTTCCAACTAAAAAAATACAAGCATCTCTCCCTTAATTATGAATTTGTGTTGTTTTTGTCTACGAGAATTTCCACTTACTATCGGATCTATGTTGTAATCAATATCTGTCTCCTGTGACTCTTTTTAAGAGAAATTTATGTCAGGCCATTAGTAAATAATGATACTAATTTTGTTTCTTCTTCAGTTGCTCGATGTCTATACCCCAAAATTTGAGACTGGAGGAACGTTTTGGCCGCTTGTGCACAATTCTACAGTTTTTTCCTTGATACTGATGCACTTAATTGCTGTGGGGATATTTGGTCTGAAGAAAATTCCCCTGGCTGCCAGTTTGACTATTCCACTCCCCATTGCCACTCTTCTTTTCAACAGCTACTGCCGGAAGCGATTCCTACCAGTTTTCAAGGGCTATCCTGCTGAGGTATGTTGAAAAGCTCTCGTGTTAATCAAATTATTCACATGAAAGGTGTGTATGGTACGTAGACGTAGGGCCGTCCCTGGGGGAGGGCGGGCCGGGCGTACGCCCAGGGCCCAGACGAAATTGGGGG
>LUCG01245595.1:0-11033 GCA_001633085.1 Carthamus tinctorius
TGCACGAAAGAGATGGTTCGAGAGGAGTCTACATCAAATCTGCCGGTCTATAGTATGGTTTGTCTTAGTTTGTGTGACTAGCTTGCCTATGTGTTAGTTTCTCTTGTGTTTACATTATGGTTTGATAAACTTGGATGACAGTATGACTTTGGTATTTTATTTAATAGATTTATGACTTATTGAATGTTTGTTTTGTGATTCCTATCTATTGGTTTTAACTGTGGCTACTTGAATTCNGTGGTAATCAATCGGTTTGGATTGAAGTAGATTGGATAGTAGGGTCCTACGACTTGGCTATAGATAGGGTAACTAGTATCTGAATTTACATCCTTGTATTGTAGGCTGGAAGACCTTCCGGTTGACAATCACATGATATTCTTAGGGTGCTTATGCTTAAATTCCTACAATAGTTATTTATCTGAAGCTTTCATTAATAAAGTCAAATCATCTGAAAATGGATTCTTAAATAGTCAGAGTGGATACAATTATCTCTGATGTAGTTGTTTATCAGTTTTCCACTTCTTGTTAATTTTATTATCTGTTAAATCTTTTATCAATCAAAAACCCCAAAAAGCATATTTTCATCATATTAATTAATTATAACTTTAGTAGCTCTTCTAGCTTAACTGTTCCAAGTGGTAAGAACGATATCTGGACTTATCTGTACTATACTATTACCGATCAGATACGCTTGCCTGTGTGTTTGGTAGTTTAGTTAAGGTAAATAAAACTTGGTTAATATTTTTATGTATATATTTACCACATCGGGACTCTTGTGAAATGGGGCATGACTCATCCTTCCAACCCGCTGATATTTGGGCAATCATTGGATCGGGATCTTATAGTAGCAGAGAAATCAAAGAGGAGAGGCTACTTTCATCTGATGACAGACTGTTGCACCGGATGCTCGTGCATGCAGTCAATAGCTGAACTTCTAGCTGGGAAAAAATCAGTACCTATGACTTGTGGCTCCTACATCAACTCCATACGGATGATGCCTACACCAATGTTCTGTATTTAATCGCTAACCTCCTTGCAAAGGCTAAAGTCTTTCATGAAGGAAGTAATTTTGTAAGTGGGCAATACATCACACGTCTGGCTCACCACTTTGGTAAGGTGGGAGATATGGGTACAATGGATTTTGAGCAACTGAGAGGAATTGGGGCAGTCACTAGGTCAGAGTAAGGGAGCCGCCCGTCTTATCAATGGAGTCAATCCCCAATCCTAGAAGAGGCCGTGAGGAGCCGGCAAGGGTGCATGAAAGAGGAGGCACTTCAGAAGCAGCTCGACAAAACCAACCACCACCGGAATGGGAGCCATATGCGCCTTACCAAGGAACTACCGCACAACTTAAGGATCTATCTCTTTTGCAAGGTAATTTCTTTAGGCGATCGAAGTATCGGGAGAGGGAGATGTTGAGGCCACACAACTGGCAAATCAATGCGATCAACACCATTGACAATCATAAAGTAATTGACCTTCAACCTCCCTATGCGCCATCTCCGATGTGGCCGGACAACATGGAAAGCCCTCCCAGTTTCCAAACTTTTGAGGATTGGCAACGCCAATTCCGTGGTCCTTTTTGATCTAATCCTTTATTCGATATGGTTGTTTGAGATAATTTTTTTTATTTGCTTTCTTTGGGTGGTAGACATTTTTTTGTTTATGTTTGGTAAACTTAGTTTTTGATTGTTGGGTTGATTTAGGATTTTTAAGTACCTGGTTTATTTGTAATTTAATTAGTATGTTTTATGTTTTTCTTTTTGTTTTTGGTAATAGTTGCAGTTACTGTTGATTTGCACCGTGTACCGATCTTCGGAATTTTTCCGGGTCCAAGTCTCATACCCAGGGAGTTTTCTATTTCCCTTACCTCCTTACCTATTTTTAACTGTTGCATTGAGAGCAATGTAAATTTTAAGTGTGGGGAGGGGGTTAAGTAGACTTAACTTGATGTTTTGTATTGAAATTGATTGAATTTTTTTTTTTTTGGGAAATTTGATTCATAGAACAAAATTTTTTTCAAAATCTTTGATTATTTTTATGAAGTGAATAGAATCTTGTGTTAAGAAGATACTATTAAAGTTGTTATGAGTTTGAAAAGCCATGTGTATGCTAATTGCCAAGTGAGCCTCACCTTTGTCATGAGAGATTGAGCCTTTATTGTTAATATATTTTGTTCTTTCGTGAGGATACTGACTTTCACCCGAGTAGAACTTGTCACTTTGAATACTTGTTGAGACCACATGAGGAAAGTATTTATCACCATTGCACTGATAGAGGGCGTCATTTCAACCCAATTTTTAGCTTGAGTTTCCGTTAGGTAATCCCAGTATAGGATTGTCTAAATTGCCTAGCCATTGTTAGAAAGTGTTCATTTTAGCACTTTAACCCTTGAAACCACTTTGAAGCCTTAGCCTTTTTCATTTGTTACCTAAAACTAATATACCCATTAGCCTATGTTTTTAGCTATCTTTTGGCCGTGGCTCAAAGTCATAAACTTTTTGGGTTGGGATTATTCTTTAGAAGTCTGATGAAAAGAAAAAGAGAAGGGCTTGAAAAAGGAAAGTGTAAGAGAAAAATGAAAAGAAAGACCGANACACGACATTGAAGAAAAAGAAGAAAAAATATATATATGAAGTCGTTGTTAGAAAGGTTAAAGAAGAGATGGTTATGCTTAAAGGAGAAAGTCTAAAGTCCTAGTTCAAAGAAAGTTCAAAAAGTCAAATAAAGTTTCATGAGAACCGAATCTGATAAGTTTTTGAGTTTTTGCCACAACATTTTTAGTCACTCCAAATAAATCATTTTTCCTACCCTTTACCCAAATCCTAACATTACAACCCTAAAGTCCTCTTGATGGTTGAAAACTTTCCCGTGTTGGAGATGAGATTTGGTGACAAGCCTATGCATTCGGTAACGAGTTGTGTGTCAGAGTGATCACTATATTACACATTACCCTATGAGAGATACACATTATAAGTGAGGGTAAGAGGTAGAACATTGCTAGATAACTTGTTAAAACTTTATGGTGTGTCTGATTAATACTTGCTTTCTTGAAGTTTTCCTTGTTCCTAATCATTGATGGCGAATAATTTTGTCTCTATCTTTCTTATTTTTCGGATTTTTTAATTGAGGGCAATCAAACTCAAGTGTAGGATTTGATATAGCCAAAATTATACATGTTTTGTAAATGCTAAATCTATGCTTTTTCCCCATTTTATACCCGTTTTAGTACATTTGACCTCTGAAAGGCTTTGTTTCTTAGTTTTGTAGGTTTGGAAGGCACTTGAAACGAAAAGTACGAAAAAATACCAAAAACATGAAAAGTGGATTTTTATGAAACAGAGACTTCTCGCGATCGCGAGATGCCTATCTGGCATCGCGAGATGCTCATCACTTGAAGAAGATTTTATGCTTTTCAGACTTGGCATCGCGAAAATATATCTAGCGTCTCTAAAAGTGTTGATTCTTTGAGGAAGCTTCCAGAACCTACGAGAAACCCTAATTTTGTGAAGTGGACTAAAGGCCTTACGTCGCAAAGCCGAACTTCGCGATCGCTAGGTGTGTCGAAGGCCTATAAATATTGCCTTTCAGCCTATGGCTTGAAGAGACTTTCTTTGGATATACTTGATAGAGGAGATACAAAATTCAAAGCCGGAGAGGGAGAGTTGTATGAACCAACAGTTGAAGAATGTTCTTAATCTCAGTGGAGCGTCATCGATCTATACCCGGAGTCGAGTCACAGGTATACTCTCTGCAGTTGTTGCAAGGTGTGCCTAATGCGTTCATATCGTTATCTTGCTTTCATTATTATTATGTTTAGTGGCTAGATTTATTTTAGTGCTTACTATGGTTTGATGAACTTGGATGATGGTTTGACTTTACTATTTTATTTAACTGATTTATGACCGATCTATTTGGTTTAAGTAGATTGGATAGTAGGGTCCAACGACCTGGCCATAAACAAGGAATAAGCGATTATAAAGGTATACTATCTTTATGTTGTGGGCTAGAAGGTTTTCTAGTTAGTCAATCGATATTCTTAAGGTGTTTCGGCTTAAATTTCTACAATTGTCATTCATCAAAAGCATTCATTGTTAAAGTCAAATTATCTAAAAAGGGATTCTTAATCAACCATAGTAAGTATTGTTTTGTTTATAAAGTTATTATATTTATTCTAGTTAGATCTTTATTGCTTTCTTGTTTCGTAGTTCTTAATCATCAAAACCCCCCAAAAAGATATTTCATCAGATTAATTATTACAACTGTTAAACTAATAGATAGCTAGGTAGCTTTACTGTTCCCAGAGGTAAGAATGATATCTGGACTTATCTATACTATACTATTGCTGATCAGGTACGCTTGCCTGTGCATGTGGTGGTTTAGTTAGGTAATTATAGAAGGGTAACACTTGGTCATATTATATATATATATATACCACACATCACCAAGGATAAAACCTATGGGTCAAATGAGGCTATAAAAGAAGCCTTTGGGTTCCCAATTAACATGCACCTTTCTTCTCCAACTCTCCCTTCACCAAAGTCCTCCATTAAAGACTTTTTGGTGTTCTTTCTCTCTCCTCTTTTTATTGCTTTATTAACTAATTTTAATATCGTCTTTAAGTTAACTGCATTTTATTTCTCGTACTGTAATTTATATTCCGTCTTTAATTATCATGCAAGTAGTTATTAAATCTGTTTTATATATGTCTTTTATTTTAGGCTAAAACCCTTAATGGGTGTGGGTGTAAGTCTATCTTAAGACCGTATAGGCAACACTTGGGTGTTGTCGTTATTTTCGGATCTTAAGATTGGTCCCGTTAAATTAAAGCTTCATTTCAAACGCTGATAAACTGATCACTTTACAGTGTTAATATTAGATCTTGACCTATAGATGGGCGGATTCGAAATACGGTTTATGGGATGCGCAAAGGTTTGAGAGAATCTTTGACAACCGTGTAGAGATGCGGGTTTTGTATGGTTTTCTAAGGTTCAATAAACCTGTCGGGATTTATATCACAATGAGACTTGGGTGTAAATCCCTATACTCGGTGGAACGAGACTTGTTTTAAAGTCTACTTAGTAAAACCGACAGTCTTATGATTTGGTAGTAGCGATGACTTCGCAGCAACTTCACGGTATGTTCTGTAAAAACGTAACTTCGAGTGATTTGGGTTTTTATAAATATCCCCATAACGTGAAGTTTCTAAACTCGTGTACTACCTTGTTTTAACTAAAAACTTACATCCGCACCCTCTTTCTTTCATATTAATCAAAGTCCATCATTTTTAGCATTTTCACCATCAAACCCATTTTTAACACAAAAACCAACCAAGCACTAGAAGTTCATGAAAGTCTCGGGTTATCAAAAAAAAATCTAAGTCCCTGTGGAAACGTACATTGGTAATTTGGCATACTATCACTCTATTACTTATAGTGATCCCATTGTCGGTGTATACTTGCATCCTCATTGTGGTGACATGGTGGCCACGAGTAGCACAGACAGTTTTCCGCTATCAATAAGAGACACTTTGATGGCGGTGTTTATTTGGGGAGGCGAGAGTCAAGTTGCGTAGTAGACATCATTTTGATTCCCCCCCCCCCTGCATGAGAGGCGCCCCCGTGCAGAGATCCTTGACAAGAAAATGAAAACAACCATGGTGCAGTTGTCAAGATTGAAGTAGAGCTAGAGGTATGTTGTTAGGTTGTTGGAGCTGTGGATACCGATGATGTTATGGTCTTTGAGAAAGCGAGCAAGCTTCTTGCAATCACATGTTTAATGGCTAGGAATCTGACAGTAGTGGCAGAATGAAGAGGAGCGGTTGTTCCGGTATTGTGTATTGTTGTCTAAGTTATTTGGGTGTCGTTGGTTGTCGTAGTTGAAACGACCAGTATGTTGATATCGATGTTGGCAATCGGACGATTGATTGTTGTTTTGACTAGGTTGGCGCTGGGAATAGTTGGTAGTGGCAATAAGTGGAGCCATGGCAGATTTGGTTTCCTTGAGAGAGCATTCGAAATCAACCAATTTATCAAAAAGTTTAGAAAAGGAAACTGAATTATCTAGGATCTTGATGGCAGTAGTGATTGGTCCGTATTCATCTCCAAGTTCGCTTAGTATGTGAACCAAGAGTTCTTCTTCATCAATGGGGCTTTGAGCGATTGCAAGTTCATCAGCAATCATTCTCATGTCTTTAAGAAAGTCTGCAATGGAACGATTACCCCTGGGGTTCTTTGCAAGCTTGGACTTGAGAGAAATGATTATGGAGCAAAATTGACTTGCGTAACTTGTGCTTAGCCGATCCCAAGCTTCTTTTGCAGTGGAGGCTGAGGTTAAGATTGGTTGAATGACATCGAAATAGCTTCCTATAAACTGGATATTATTTGGTCTTGTTGATACCAGAAGGTGTATTCAGGGTTTGGTTTGGTGACATTGTCTTCGTCGGTGATGGTTTTTGATGGTGGAGTGTTGGGACTATTGATGAAACCATCTAGGGCAAGGTCGATGAGGGTTGATTGAACTTGTTTGTGCCATACTAGGAAGTTAGTGGCTGATAGTTTGATCGAGAAGTGACTTGTGGCGGTGAATTGTGCAGGATTATGTGCAAGACAGATAACAATGTTTCACTATGTCCAATGTTATAAGACACTAAAGGGTCACACTGCTACACACCTAATTAGAGCCAATTGGAAAATTACCATTTTGTGGAAATAATTAATTAATTAAATTAATTATTGAGAGGATAAATAATAAATAGTTATTTATTATTTATTAAAGAGAAAATAAAATATTAGTTAAATATTTTATAGTCAAAATTAATTAATTAATTAATTAGAGTTTTTTAATTAATAGTTTATTAATTAAAAGGGTTATAATTAAAGGTTTAATTAAAGCTTTGTGATTGGGATTTAATTGAAGGGGTTTGGGCTTTTTTTAACATTGTTAGTAAAGTATATAAACAAGGAAACCCCAAGGATAGTCATTATCACTCAAGAAAAGAAACCCACCTCACAAACTCTCTCTCTCTCCCCTCTCCTTCGTCGATCACGACTCAAACCCACACAAACCGAATCATTTTCGGTTTGTGTGATCGATCCACAAACATACACGCAAGCCTCGTTCTTGGTTCGTGTTATCCGGGTATTTTTGTAAGTGGTCTAGCAGCCGGGTCTCGTGGTGGTGCAATAGCGGTGCAATCCCGATAGCATTCCAAGAAACTTTCGTTTTATCGTCAAAGGTATAACCTAAACCTTTTTCTTTATTGTATCCGTATATGAATATAGATGAGGTCTCTGTTTGGGATTTTTAAGTTTTATTCCGCTGTGCATGTTTATATTTATTTATTTATGATATCGCATTGAAAAGCCTTACAAGTTGGATGATGGATTCGCCAGGTGCCATGATGACGGCTGAAGTAGGGTTACAAAAGAGAAGAGGGATCGAGACTCGTTAGAGCAGAAGGAGCTCTGATACCATATAGAGACTGAAATGAATCTTTGATATTTACAAAATACAGAGTTACATATATAGGTCTTAGTAAAACAGAAAGGGCATAATTTGAGGAGCTATACAAGGAATGAATATTATCTAAATATAACTTATACAGCTATAATTGTGGATGATTAGCTATAATTGTGTATCTTTATAAAATAATTTATATTATTGAAATAAAATCACAGATATGTATTTCTTTTAACAACAACAAAACCCTTTTATTACCAACCAAAATCACGATATAGGTATCAAAATATAACCAAAACCAATGCTAGCAACACAAGATCCAACATTTAAACAAAAGCAATAGCAGTGTTTGAGAGGACTTTGCGAGGAGCAAACTACAAAGTAGCTCATGTTAATCATGAACCACATATTACTTCGACTAAAGCTTCATCGTATAGCAACATCGAACTTTGTACACTTGTAGCTTAAGACCTCTTCCACAAAACAGCTTTTTCAAATAGCCTCACTCTAAGCCGATCATGAATTGATCCACCAATAGTACTTGTTCGTTACAACAGAATAGAGTTTGAAAGCCAACTTGCGCAATCGAGAGCCAACCCCCAGTCTCTCCATCTAATCTACTCGAATGCTTTAACATGAAATTCAAAAAAATGATCTGATAACATGCCTCTTTCCTTTTCGAATACCATTTTATTCTGGTGCGCCCACACGAGATACAAAAAACACCATAAAATCGTGATCCTTCTCCTCGATCTTTTTAAATTATCACCCATTTGTCCTACTACACCGAACAACTCACTTAGGGAATTTATTGAATCTAAATTGAGATTTCACCATCTACCCGCTAGCTTCCATAATTGCTTCATTTCTTCATAACTTGTTGGGGCGTGATCTCTCGTTTCTATCTCACTACCACATCTTGGGCAAAGGGTAGACTCTGTTTCTATTCCCATGCTATCCAACACTGATCGAGATGGAATTCTCCCAAGCCTCTCCCTCTAAATAAAGATACATATTTTCTTTGGAATAGTTTTGATCCCATTAGTCACTGTTACATTTCCCACCACAGTAAACTGCTTTTCTTCTAACAAGTTCCATAACTAACTGTGAACCCCCCTTGTGTATCCAAACTCCACGAGGCCAATCCTTGTTTTCCTTCTATAGGACATTTTCACGAATCACATTAACTAGACTCTCCAACTCACCTAGTTCCCTTCCCCTCGGTTCCCTCATCCACTCCCATTTCCAAACCGAATTTTCACCTTGCCACTGCCCTCTATCCAAAACCGTATAACTTATAGGCGTTGGAAATCCTTCTTAAGTCTATGATTTGCTATCCATCTATTCTCCCAAAATCGAGTTTCCGACCCATCCCCTACTAGCTTCCTAAATGACTCCGAAAATTGCAAAACTTCCTTATCTAGCTCCTTCCCGACCCCTATGATGTTCACCCACACCAAGTTCCCACCCAACCCCTTTACAACTCTTTTATCAATCCCTCGTCCCACTATAAAGGCTCCTTATTACTTTAACCCACAATAATTCATTTTCAATATGAAGCCTTCATCACCACTTACCGAGTAGTCCCTAATTGGCATCTTTGAGACTACCAATATTAAGTCCACCCCTTTTAAAACCTCCCAAAACCCTATCCGCTTTTGCAACCCCTACAACATATCTTACTTTAGCTCATGTTTATCTTTAATCCATACCAAGTGAAAACATTTCAAAAACTTCATAAGTAGTTTAATATTTGATAATTTCCACTCTTCAAAAAAGATAACATCATCAGCATATTTGAGATGGGTTATCATAATTCCGTGTCGCCTCACTTTTATGCCTTCGAAGTTCGAACAACCCCCTTCTCCATGGCTTCTTCGATCATAATATGCAAACTTTCAACAATTACCAAAAATATGGATGGTGCAAATGGGTCCCCATTGTCTTAATCCATTCTCCATTTGGAATTCTTTTGTTGGCGCTCCATTTACCAAAACGGAGATCTTTGACGATTTTAAGCACACTTCTATCTATGTTCTCAACTTATCCCCAAAGCCCATCTCTTTCATAACGTCCAAAAGAAATGGCCATTTAACCGTGTCGTACGTCTTCTCAAACTCTACCTTAAAAATCAAACATTTCTTCTTCGTTTTTCTCAAAAATGCCATTGTCTCATTTGCTATAAGGACTCCATCAGGAATAAACCTTTTATAAACGTGCTTTGCTCCTACCTTATTAGCTTGCTCATTACCGTTTTCATCGTTTCCATCAATCACTACAACATAATTGAGTTTATAGAACGCCTAAAATAAAAAAGCGTCTTAATAGAGTGTTTTATAGGATGCTTATTTATAGGATCAAACACAAAAGCGTCCTATCTAAAGGCGTTACAATAAGTTTATAGGACGCTTTTAGGTGTCATAACAAGTTTTTAGGTCATTTCCTAATGAAAAGCGTCGTATTAGCTAATTTTATAGGACACTTTTTAGAAGTGTCCTATAAACTTTATAGGACACTTCTCAAAAGCGTCTTATAAAATTGGCTAATACGACGCTTCTTTTTTGGAAATGTTCTAAAAACTTGTTACGACGCCTAAAAGCGTCCCATAAACTTATTGCAACGCCCTTAGATATGAAGTTTTTGTGTTTGGTCCTATAAATAAGTGTTCTATAAAACACTCTGTTAGGACACTTTTTTATTTTAGGAGTCCTATAAACTCAACTTTGTTGTAGTGAATATTTTTGAAACCATTTTCTATAAGATTTTGATAAGGCTAATTGGTCTAAAACAAACGACATTTCTATTTATCTAAAATATGTAGATTAGAATAAAGATTTTAATTAAACAAATCATATCAAACACAAGAATGTTAAAGATTTTTAAGTTGACATCCGTATCAATATAATACTTTTAGCTCGGCTTTCTAATTAGATATTCGAATCAATCATTTGTAGTTTTTATTTTTATATTAACCTATCAAGTTGATGTAATAATAGTCAACCAAACTTTATTAACGTTTTAGACATTATGATTTAAGTGTTGGGAATTATTTGTCAAAGGGCTTGTAGCCTAACGATATTTGGTGTTTGGTAAGACGTCCCCTTCCTTATGGTTGTGGGTTCGAGCCCCGTCGTGAACATTGATGTAGATTTAGGCGTATGTTTAGGAGTAGGTTAGTGTGTGTGTATGCTGTCGTTCAAAAAAAAGTGTAGGGAACTATTTGACAAAGTATATATAACAATTCTATGAGATTTATCAAAAGCCCAGTGGTAAGATAACATCCCAGGGGGTTAGTGGATAGTATCTCTGACTATCTGGATTCAAACCCCATGATGAGCATGTGACGATATCCAGATCATGATAAATATGTATGTATGTGTGTTTGCTTGTCGTTCGAAAAAAATCTATGAGCTTTGATTATTAACAAACATACATGTTCTTTTATTTATTAATATTTTATTAAGCAGATTAGAATTATTTATATCTTACTAACACACTACAAGAAAGTGAGTGTGGAAAACTATAATAAAGTGTGGATTTATTTGACGTTACAATTTTCTATCAAATCTCTA
>LUCG01245617.1:0-12238 GCA_001633085.1 Carthamus tinctorius
GCAACGACCCAAATCTCTTTGTGATCATGAAAGGTTTTCTCAAACTCTTTTTGCATCACTCAAACCGTGTTTCGAGCCCGCCCCTCTCGAGGTCTAACATGAACACTTACAAGTGATCAGCTTGTCCGCGTTGAGATAATGTCCTGACTTAAAATGACCAAACAGAAAAGTATTAAAAGATGGAAACACCCAAATCGTTACATTTTGNGGGGTTTAGCTACTGGCCATAATAGAAAACGAAGTACAAGAAATGTAGAAGAAAAACTGCATTTGAATAAAAACACAAGAGGCTGTGGTAAATAATCACCTCTGTGGCTACAGTACACAAAAGTAAAACAGTGCAGAATTTAAATTGCATAAAATTAAACTAAGCTGTACTAAAATTCTAGAGAGAGCCTTTAAGAAGAGAAATGTTGTTGGGTGGAATTGAATTCGAAATTTATGAAGGGTTGAAGCTCCTTTTATAGTGAAAAGGTAGAGTTAATAACCAAATGTTACTTCACCTTTTTACCTTTTCACTATTTTAATCCTTTAAGCCATTTCCTACTTCCTTCCCCTTTTGAAACAACCCATACCTTGTCTCCCATGCCTTGTAGCTGACTTGACTTCTCACAATAAAATATTTCAAAAATTCCTTCTAGAAACTGCATCTGCAAACATCTCACTGTGGTGACATTGCCACAACGTCAGTAAAACTCTAAAACTTGACTTTTTGGTTATTTATTGTCTTTAAAGGACGACTAACACAAAAAAGGATATTTTTGGCTTCTAATGGATGTTTAGAGAATGGGTTAGGTTGGAAAAAGGTGTTAAAAGTGAAAATAACACGAATAATACGAGGGTTATCACAAACCTTAGAAAAAAAACAGTCATACAAAACTATTCAACTCTAAATCCGATTAAAACTTAAAACAAATTTCAAACATTATTCAAACATTCATACGAAAAGATTCACACCTAAATTATATATCTCAAATTTAAACACAAACAAGAAAAAGAACACTATATTCAAAACTAAAACCAAATTGAATCATATAGAACATTACAAAACTCGAACCATCGTCTAGATTTAGATCTACGTCGAACCTTCGGCTTCCATACATGAATCTAGGTCTACATCGAACCATGATATGTGTCGTCTTAATCTACACATTCAAGATTGAGAGCAAATTTTCAAGTTCTTCAGTTGAGATCTTTAAGTTCATCGTCTTATGGTGAGTAGATCTTTTGGGGAAGCCAACAAGAAATAGGGAACAGGGATTTCAACGATTTCTATTTCAAGGTTGGCATGAATGAACTTCGATTGTTTTATTGTTTTAAGCGATGTATAAATGCTATCAAACTGTTATTGAGATTTGAGATGCTTGTATAATGTTTAACAAATATAATTTGATTTATTTAAAACGCTAGTGTCAAAACAATATGATAGAAGGTAAGAGGTGTTTGCTAAAGGTGCTCAAAAATTCGACCAACCCAACTTAAAAAAACACGGTAAAACCAATCAAATGTAACCTGACATACAGTCGGTATAAAATTAAGGCAAACTGAATATGTTGGGTTCAAATTGGGTTAGACCTAAAGTAACTTGACCAACCTGATAACCCGAGCAACTTTACTGCAATTATATGTATTTCTATTCAGGGTTTAGTTCCCTTAAATGTATACAAGTTGTCACATTCTGCTATTGTGTGTATTATGCTTAAAAAATTACCATTTAATGTACCAAAGTTTCAAAATCTACCGTTTAGTGTATCGTGACCTTTTATAGTAGGCTACCAGCCGGTCACCCCACTCCGACGACTTTCTTGTCGACCGGTCATCTTATCCGGTGACGTTTCTGGCGACCGGTCATCTTCTCCGACGACTTTTCCGACAACCGGTCATCTTCTTCGACGACTTTTCCGACAACCGGTCATCTTATCCGGCGACTTATCCGTCAACCACAAACCACATCCAGCAACTTCTCCCGCTACCACAGGCTACATCCGACGATTTCTCCAGTGACCATAGACCACATCCAGCAACCTCCATCTCCGCCACCCCACCATATTCTCCGGTGGTTTCTCCGGCGACCTCCATTTCCACCGGGTCCTTCATCTAGTTCCACCGGCACCGACGAAGGATCAAAGCCTTGCAACCCGGAGCTTATCTCGTTGGATCCGATGATGCCGTTGCTGTTGTTAATCTTGAAGAAATGTAAAAGTGTGTGTCTCTCTTTCTCG
Source organism: Carthamus tinctorius (assembly GCA_001633085.1). Lineage (NCBI taxonomy): Eukaryota > Viridiplantae > Streptophyta > Magnoliopsida > Asterales > Asteraceae > Carthamus > Carthamus tinctorius. The sequence goes on from LUCG01245617.1 coordinate 2,223, forward strand.
CCGAAAAAAGAGGCCGCCGGAAAAATGGATGTGGTCGTCGGAAGTCTCGTCGGAGAAGATGACCGGATGGCCGGATTGACCGGCTACCTCTTCAACAAGTTTCCCAATACACTAAACGGTTGGTTTTGAAACATTGGTACATTAAATAGTAATTTTCTAAGTACAGTACACACAATAGCAAAAGGTGACAACTTGAATACATTTAGAGGAAGTAAACCCTATAATATGTACATATTACCAAAAACGACTCGACAAGAAACAGAAATGGAACTCATAGGATGACATTACTGAAAAATTACAAGTAATACTTAAATACTTGTCGGGTACCCTCTTGAATCATTGATCGTATTTTAGGGGAACGTCTCATTTATTTTTATGCCCCCAGTGCTATTAAACACAACACGACCAATCCGAACAAGCTAGTTGAGCTGCACTTTTGTTTGGGATGGACATGGTTAGAAAATTTCAAACCGTCAATACTGAATTAAGTTATTCAAATGCCTTCAACTCGATCGATCTACAATTGCAAAAAAAAACGGATTTATTTTACATGTAATCATGTAAATATAAAATCATACGAAATATTTTGGGCTTATTTATGGCGGGAAAATTGTCAGTCTTTCCCCCTTTTCTGTTCTGAGCCCTAAAATTCCATTTCTTCTCATCACCATCACCTACACGTCTTCGATCTCTTCACGTTTACGATATCTTCATCCATAACTATGTCCAAATTTTCAACCATATCCTGTGTTGGATCATCCTCAAGGCAACGTTAGATTCGATTATACGATCTGGAAGCTCAAAAAGCTGCTTTTTCAAGTACCTAGGGTTTTGTTTTTCATTCGAATTCCGTAAAGATCATATGTTATCTGTGTTAATTTTTCAATTCGACTGTCGGTTTATACGATCAGGAAGCTTAAAGGTTTGATCTGTTGTGTTTTGTAGAACAAACAACGCCTTTCGTTTTCATCGGGCTAACAATGGCGGATGTGTTCGAAGAGGAAACTGAGCAAACGGTTTCACTGAATGAGTACCTTGATGAAGTCGAGGATCAGGAACTTGTAAGTGTGTACAATCCTTTAAGTAATTTCAGTTGTTATGAGGTTTTTATTCGCTTTGATGAAGATTTGATGTGTTACTAGCTTGCTCTGTGTGTGTGTGTGTGTTTTCTTCTTCTTTTGTTGGTAAAATGGCCGTAATGAAGTCATAACCTAGGTTTTCTGTTCGGGTTTCACCATCAGCTGGTGGATTCATGATATGTGATTAGCAGTTTTTATGTACACAAGTCGAATTTGATGGAGCTTTTTGCATAATTACTGTTTGCGATTAGGTAAAGTGGTGCAAGAATATCTTCAATCCTATCAGTCCTTTGCGATTACTTTGCCATATTGCTAATAATCCCCTAAGAGTAGCTTTTCGGAAATTGGTTCTAATGATGTGTCGGTCAATACAAATGTCACTTTAGCAATTCCGGTGAGTTTTGGATGATTTTGATCTAGTTAACGTAGCTAACCATAGCGGTAGTTTGTTTTTCATGTTTGAAATAATATAGCTTCTTAGCCAACATTCATAAGGTAAAAATGATTAGACGGCTTTTTCTAAGCCATATACTTGTTGCTTTCAGTATGGACAGGAGCGCACGCCATTTGGACCTCTATCTGTTTAATTTGCAGCTACTTTCAAGGTCACAGTTAAAGCTAAATTTCCATGTTTCTGCTCTTTAATTTCAAGTGGTTGATTACATCAGGAAGTTCTTTTGGGAATAACAGGAAGAACTTATTGTTATTGGTTGTAGACAAATTCACATTTTTGTGTTTGAAGTCAAGAATATGAAATTTGAGATGAACTTGGGAGTTGGGACCTTACCTGTATGCTTTGCTGAAAGATGGAATGGAAGGAATAAACATGTTGCTTTGAGCTCCAATCTCCAATGTAGCAAAAACTTACTCTATGTGAGGGAAGGACAAACCTAATATGTGTGAATTGTGATCAGCTGATAAAATATGGTTTCTTTAAGCCAAGTTTCATTTAGAAAGCTGAACACAAAACTAAATAGATCATGCAACCAACTCACTTGTAAGCGAAGTTGACTTGTCGTGAGCCTATCACCTTTTCCAACATGAACAATCTGCCTTATGACATACAGTGATACACAGATACAGCCTTTTCTATTTTTAGTGGTAAGTGTAATTCCATCTGCAAAGTGCAGGAAAAGACTACATTAAGGTTTCAATTATACCTTCTAAGAGATGAATGGATCTATCATCAAATAATTATGTGAACATTATTGTTTGTGAAATTTTACTAGAAGTTATGTATACGTGTTGACATGCTGTTTGTTCCTTGGTTCTCTATTCAGGAAGCGGATTTAGTTTTGGGGGGAGATGAGGGAAAGGAGTGCACCTACGTCAAAGGTTATATGAAGAGGCAGGCAATTTTCTCATGCTTAACATGCGCTCCAGAGGGAAATGCCGGTGTTTGCACAGCGTGTAGTTTGTCTTGTCATGATGGACATGAGGTTGTCTTCCTAATTCTTTTTATATATATAATAACCTTGTGTCCTTGTCATTTGGTGTATTATGAACATATATATTATGTAGACCTCAAAACCTGATTGCAGATGTTAAAGCACCTAGATCATAGGTTGATCCTATTTCTTATATGGCTTATATTGTCATCTACCACTAGGTTTGGATACATGAAACTTATAAACTCTTCAGCCTTATAGAGTCAGATCCTAAAAGAAATAGAGGGATGTAATAACTTGCATGTACTGATGTACACTGCATCTTTACATGACGTTGTGGTTGATTATTGGTCGTGGCTGACTTGATCATGTACTCAATTTACATGCTGCTTCTTTCCCATTTTAACCTTTCTAGTTGAAAACAACAAAAAGTTTTTTCTCTCTCTAATTTACCCCCTTTGAACGTGTAGCCATGTAGGTAACTCTGATTGGTTTAATAGAATATATTTTACTTGCCATTATCGTCACAATCTTTTGTTTTTTCAAGACATCTCTGACCTTCATTTGGCATCTCTTTCCTTCACCATGACGTTCTTTATGTGTGTACATGTTTTTGAAACAAGTTAGGTCATTTGACTCTGCAAGTCCTCTGAAAGAGAAGTTGATAGTGTAGTGTTTGGCGGAAGAGACACATATTTACAAAGAAAACCATGTAATAACTATCACTAATCCAAAAAACAAAGAAAGAAAGAGAAAAAGCTACAAACAATGACATAGATGATGCCTTAATTGCAACTTCCATTAACTCTAAATATCCCCTGTTTTTAGTACAGTTTTGACATTCACGGTGCGGTTTTTGAATGCCATCCTTCTAAACCTGATAAGCCGCTTCCATGATCTCCGTTTCAGTCTATCTGCTCACACGTTATTTTTATAAAACACTCCTCGTTAAAAGGAAAAAAAACTGCACCGAAAGTGGCAAAAGACTTGAATTCTTGTCTAATGTTCAATTAGTTTCAAGTTGACATGTGCATTAAAATACTTAGATTCCCTTCGGTAGTTTTTATTTTTTGTTGTGCATGCCCTTGTACCATTGGGGCTGGTGTATCATTCGATAGTGTTTATGTTTACATATGCTATGCCATGGCAATACATGCTTACTTTTCTTGGAATTTCTCGTTTGAACCTGAAATTTCTAGCTGTAGTTTGTTATACATATGATGCTTCTGATCTCTCCTTTTTTTTGCTTTGGCCTATTTTGCCAACTTGGATCAGATTATAGAACTTTGGACAAAGAGGAAGTTCAAGTGTGATTGTGGTAATTCAAAGTTTGGAGAATCCTTCTGCAAACTGTTACCAAGCAAAGATATTGAAAATGCAGAGAATTCCTACAACCATAATTTCAAGGGCAAATACTGTACCTGTGGTCGACCTTATCCGGATCCCGATGCTGAAGAGCAAGTAGAGATGATCCAGTGTTGCATATGTGAGGATTGGTTTCATGAGGAGCATCTTGGCCTTGAGTCTACCAATGAGGTTAGTATTATTAATTATATGGCATGTTAACTCTCATGTAATATTATCATTGTTCTGCTCAAATGTTTTAGGAGATGATAACTTTTGGTATAGCATGAATGTCACACCAAGTGATAATATATATATAGAATGGTATACTTTATACATGCAACTACTATAAAACCTTCAAGCCTACAAAATTACTAGCTAAATGAGGTACTTGTGATGAACTTCAAGTTGGTTATCATTTTGTTGCTAAATCTTTTTTTAAAAATTAAAAAAACTTGGGTCTACAGACTTGTCTACTGTCTACCTTTACTTAATTATTATTTTGGAGTATGGTGATTATATGTTGGAAAAATGCACCAAAATGTGACAAAGTTTGGTCTAGTGTAACAAACTTTTAATTAAACGAACAAAGTTTCAAATATTTTTTATTTTTGTACCCATTTTGATAGACAACCTGCTGATACTGTAACATCTGATTACATGGATATCCATTTACGGAAAAGTTAAAATTGATAAACTTGACATGTTATTGGTCAAAATGGGTAAAAGATAGAAATTTTGGGAACTTTGTTACATTGATCGAGAAAAAAATTATATGTTACACTAAATAGGAACTAAGGCAAACTTCGTTGCATTTTAATGCATTTTGCTCATTATATGCCAAAGTTGGCTCATTTAGTCTTTGTTGAATTGCCATTATGCTCTGCATTTTGCTCATTATATGCCAAACTTGGTTTTGTGATACGTTCATGCCTGCCAAGCTTTTTGATGTTCGGCTCATCACCTTCAACTGCATCCAAGAAAATATATCTATGCTCTTAATCGCATCACTTTTATATATATATTTGTGTTTTTTCATCAAACTTTTAGATACAGATCCCAAGGGACGAGGAAGGCGAACCTCTGTACGAAGATCTCATCTGCCACCTCTGCTCGCCCATCTGTTCTTTCCTAAATCTTTACTCTCAAACCATATGGGCGTCGCACAAACAACAAGACACCGCAACTAACTCCAAAGAAAAAGGCGTGGAAACCGCACCTTCGGCTTCCGGACCCTCCACAAATTTTGAAAATGGCACTTCAGATGTATATCCTGCTGTATCTGATGAGAAGGGTATGGTTATTAGCGAGAAATCTGACACGTGTCTTCTTGGTGTTGACCTGTTGACCACTGAGTTGACCTTGGGAAAAAGTCAACCGATGTTTCTCTCAAAGAATTGGAGAGAGGCGCTCTGTGGATGTGCAAAGTGTTCAGCTTTCTATACCGAGAAGGGGATCGGTTTCTTGCTTGATAAGGAGGATTCGATCGCTGAGTATGAGAGAATGGCGAAGCTGAAGAGGGATGAAAAAATGCAGCAGCAAGAAGGGGCTGAAATGAGTTTTCTCAGCAATCTCGGGCATGTGGAGAAGATGGAAATACTTTCGGGCATTGCTGACATGAAAGACGAGATCCGTTCTTTCCTGGTACGTTAAAATTTAATTTGCATGAGTGGTGTCATTAATTCTTTTAAACTATATAAGATATTGAATATAGGGGTGGGTTCAAATGTGAACCACTTTTTGGTTGTGAACGTGAGGACAGCCGAGAGNTGGGATGGCATTGAATTAAAGGAGGGGACCACACTCAAAGACGCCACGTGTCGCCCTCTCGGCTGTCCTCACGTTCACAACCAAAAAGTGGTTCACATTTGAACTTTCCTCATTGAATATAATGTCATATATAAACATGAACTACAAAGTTGCTTTCTGGGTTAGTTTAGTGATCACTGTGTCCGAAGAAAAGCATTGCGGTTTGACTTTTATGGTCAGATCGACAAACTAATATTTTTGGAGAAGTTATTATGGATTCTTTGGAAGTCTAGAGAAACTTTTGACGAACTACCTTAAGTGTGCTATAGTTAAAATAAATAAATTGTTGTACTTTGGAAGTCGGGCATTATGTGAAAAAGGTTTTATTTGTACTTTGATGGTCGTAGGTAAACCAAACCAAACAAACTCGGTATAAAGTAGAGTCCCGGAGTAGGATTTATGTATACCTGTCCCTTTATTGGTATATTTAGGTTATATAACCCTAAGACGAGGATTGTGTGAGAATTTTTTTTAAAGGTGACTAGGTGAGAAGCGTAAGACATCTGGACCGAGATCACCTTTTAACCTCATGCCCACCCACGAAAAAGAAAACAACCTTTTTTGACGCATGCTCACCCAATAGTGCGAGTACTGACTTGTTCGTAGAAAAGAGAAGTCCTGAGTATACCGTCAATTGTACTTTGAAAGGGAATTGGGCCGGTGCATCTCATTAGTGTTAATCTTCAATTAGGATTGATCCAAAGGTGGAAATCCCTTCTTACCCTTCTCACCGGAACTCAATCCATAAGCTTACTGATATTTTGATTAAATCCATGACCTGTTGTCAAGTATGAAGCCACTCTTCTTTTAATAGTTCAGGAGGTCATGGATTTAATTAAATCTCATTTAAGGTCATATACGTAAATGACTCTAGATTACTGCAAAGACTCGAGCTTTTGTTTCCGTGAATACTGTATCATGTCAAAAGTCAAAGTAGGACTTCTGTCATTCCATGATTAGCTTTGGCTGTACACAAGAACCATTGTTGCAAAAAAATGGGAAAGAAAGATAAACAGATGTGTGCAAGAACAAACCAGTGTTAACAAACTTTTATATTTATATTTTCATAACATGCCCGAAATCACTAATTCTTGTAGACCACCGGTTTAATTCTTTTACGTTGTTAACAGCAATCCTTTGACACATCAAAGCCGATCACGTCCGATGACATCCACCAAGTCTTTGATAACCTCAAGAAACGACGACGAATGGACTGATGATCTATTCAGAGCCATCGATTTGGGGTTTCCGTAAGTTACTTCTTGTTTGGATGCTCTAGGTATGTTAATTTGCACCCTGAAGCTATAAGAACTGAGAAACAGGATCTTGGTTTAGACATGATGCTATGCTTGTGGTGTGGGTATCTCTTTGTTCTTAATTTGGAAGTTAAAACACTTAAACTTTAACCCCTATGCTTTTTGCTTGATAAAAGTATTACTACATCTAACTAACTAGGATTTCTTGAGACCTGTGAGAAAAAGAGTTATAAGGTGAAAAGCGTACGAAAGGATATGGACCCTTAAAATCACTTTTAATCTCACCCCTACCCATGAATTGCACTTCTCTCACGAGAATCGATAAGGTGCATCTCGTTTGTGTTGATGTTCACCCAAGTATCCAAAATTCTTCTTACCCTTTTCACCTTCAGTGTGACGGTTACATGGAGATATGTTCAATTAGGAACCTAACCATGTGTGACAGTTACAGTTAATAAGCGAGAACACTTTTTTATCAACGTTATCTTTATCTATATTCAACTATGTTTTATGTTTATATTTTATCACTTTCATGAACCACTACATTCGTTTAATCACTAACGTATGAATTTGTTAAAGTTTTGATCATGATGATAAAAAATAGGTAGGCGGTTTAACTCTTCAGGCCACAAACCAAACCGCAATAAGCGGTTTATAAAATTTTCGAATCGAGCGGTTTGATATCAAGTGCCTAGACTGGTCAAACTGGACCATGATTTAGGTGGATTTGTCTCGTTTAGGTGGTTTGGGTCTTTTATGGGTTTTGAAGTTTAAACTTAAAAAACATATACAATTTTTAATTCTAGATTAAATATCTATTTTAACAAAACAAATATTGCAAAGTCCTCGTTTTCATACCTTGAGTTCGTTTGAAGTAAATGAAGTCTACAAAAAATAAATAGAGTTAAAAAAAGTAGATAAAATATACCAATAAATTGTTTCAAAAAAATATCCCAATAAATTACTAAAAAGAGAGAATGCATAATATATAAAGGTATTTTGTAGTCGGTTTGGTCCAATCTATCCAAAAAACCCTCCAAACCATAGACCGGACTTGACCACATGGTTTGGTTATTTTTCAAACCAAACCGCTACTCGCTCAAACTGTAAAAAAGGTTCAACTTGATTTGATTTTACCGGTTTGAATGGTTCAACGGTTTTTTTGTGTACCCCTAAAAACAGGTATATAAAAGTAGTTGAAGGTTTTGTTTTCATGTTCACGTGTTTAACTTTTATTCTCTCCAGAACCAAACTCTATACTTGCTTGACCCTATAGATTTGCGAAGACTTTCTATTTTGAGATGCTTTATTCTTTAAATAAACCCATATTAAACGAGCTTGCTATGTTATGGTGTTGTATTTGGTCTGGGAGGTGAGATGTACACACGTGTAAGTTATCTCAACGATTAGAGTACATTTGTTTTTCTGAAATCTTTTTACATAAATGCTTTATTTTTGAACAACAGAACCAAACCAAACAAGTACAAAATATTCCATTCGGAGGTAGAGTGTTGGGTCTTGCGGGGAGATTATGGGGGTGTTTGGGAGTGCTTATCTCCTTTTCTTCTTATCTCCTTTTTGGAGAAGTCAAAATTTTGTGGCTTTCTAAAATTTGCCTTATTAGCTTCTCCACAAAGGAGATAAGTACTTCCAAACACTTTAAAAACTCCTTATGACTTCTCCAAATAGGAGATAAGTCATAAGCACCTAGAAATAAGCACTCCCAAACACCCCCTATATAGATTTGACATTTACCTCGATATGCGGAGTATAAATTTTTGTGAAAATCCCTCCACAAAAATGCTTTGTTCTTTAAGCTTAGGGTTTGCTTGTTAGCAACTTAACGAGCTTAATGAGACTTAAACTTATTTGATTAGCAATACATTATTGTTTGGTAGTGGTTTGATGATACAAAAATTAGCTTAGGGGTTGTTTGACAGTTGCTGAATGGTTTGGTGTTGTTGGATGGTTAAGTGGACAGAATAATTAGAGGCTCTAACGATATGATGCAAAATGAAATATGATGGTTTGGTAATTGTTGAAAATGAAATCAGGATGTTGAATGGTTAAGGAGACCCATGATACAAAATTGATTCAGAGGAATCATCAAGAGACAGTCCATTTTTTTACCAAACAAGATTTACCTCTTAGCCGCCTCTTAATGGAACTCTTAAGAGGTAAACAAACATCCCTTTATTCAGTTAGCTTTTTGGGGAGGGTCTTATATTAAAAACTAATTATTTTCAAACATGCTCCTTTCAATTAAAAAACATACTCATTTCATCTAAAAACATGCATCTCAAACGAAAATCCTTTTAATCAATTTAAAAAAGATTAATTCACACATACAACTTTATGTATATAATACCTTATGGAAATCAACCAAATAGCCCCTAAACAAAATCTAATGAGCATACTCTATTTAATCTAATGTATACATACATATTATTTATTCCAATTTATCACATCAATTATTTTCTATAAAAAACCTTTTTTGAAAATTGTTTGGTGACTTAAATTTTGTTTTGAATCATTTGATGTCAATCTCTCCACGTGATGAGGAGTCCAAAAGTTTGACCCCTTGTTTTATGCTATTGACTAGAGATCAATTTTCCCCCTTTTCTACAAAAGAGATGAAAGTTAATTTTTTTAAAAGATTTAAATTTAACTATCAATAAAAATTTTATCTCAAAGATTTTAACATCTATTGTAGTATTGTTTATACTATATTATAAAATATTTAAGAAAGTTTTTAAAAGTCATGCATTAAATATTGTTTATTGATATATATACTATTTAAAGTTCAAAACTATAAGGGCGCGTTTGGTTCGCGGAATTGGATGGAATTTGAAGGAATTGGAATGGACAATTCCATTGACCAAATTCCATGTTGTTGTTTGGTTCACGGAATGAAAGCTAAGGAATCCTTCGAATTCCTTCAATCATGGAATTTGTCATTCTAAGCCATATCTCATGGAATTCATTGGAATCATCCCTCCTCCTTCTTGTTTTCTTCATCTATGACTTTCTCATCTCCATCTATTGCTCTATCATTCCAAATCCGCAGTTCGGTCTCGGGTCTCGGGTCTTGGTTTTTTATTTATTTATTAAATAATTCAAAAATCAAATTATATTGTTAT
>LUCG01245642.1:0-13872 GCA_001633085.1 Carthamus tinctorius
CACCCCGGCTTTTGCCGGCGTGGTGGGCCTCGCCACCTACCACCGTGCTCGGTGGTTCGATCATCACCACCGCACACCACCGGCACTCGCCGGCGCTAGCAGCAGCGGTACCACCGCCCCAATCAAGGACCACGGCAGCCGACCATCGGTCCCGGGGCCGACCGACTGCCGCTATCCACCACCCTCGCCACCACCGATCTGGCCGGTGTGGCCGGTCCGACATACTCGACACCACCGCAGCCGGCATTGACCGGTGCGGTTGGACTCCTACGTCGTCGGCCATAGCCGGCGTTTGACCAAACCATGCAACGGAAACATCCCTATGTACGACTCTATCATATAAACCCTAATTTACGCATACGAGAACAAAGTGCATGTAAATTTACCTTACGCGGATTGAATACGAACTAGTCTCGAACTCACTCCCGTCCGATCCCTTCTCTTCCTCACGTCCGGTCTCTCTCTCTCTCTTTCTCCCGGCCGATCTCTCTCTCTCGGCCTCTCTTCTCTCTTTTGCTTCCTCACCAAGAAAGTGTTTAAGAATTATGAGGATACCTAGGAGATTCTAGGTATTTATACATAACGGGCCGGGTTTCATGCTTAGGCTAGGTCCAATCCTAGTCTAAGCCCATGGACTAACAATTAGACTTTTAAAAATAAAAACAACAATTAAACAATGAAAACACGCAAGGTTTTCGGGGCGTTACACTACATAGGCGTCCGAATCACGGAGCCAACTATTTCCGGTTTGGGTTACAATCATACACGTCTTAAAAACACTCGCTCGTGATTCAGTAGGTCAAACTCTGAACCAAATATTCATAATTATATATACGTTTTCATATTAACAAGCCCTAGTTTTGAAAAATGGTTCTTAATTCAAATCAATTTAAATCATTCGAAATTTCAATCATATCCAGTGAAAAAACATTCATGGGGGGTGAGCAAGTGGCGATATCCTGATCATGGGTCGGCTTTTGAATCGGTCCATGATCTTCAAGGATTAGTTGGGTGCCCGTATGGATCCCGAATACTTCATGTTGGGACGTGGGCATGAGGTATCTGTAAAAAAACAAAAAAACAAAAAAACAAAAAAAGTCATTATTTTAATAAGTATTATTTGAAGTTTGAGGGAGGCAAAGGGTGGCAACTGCCATTGCCTACAACAAACCACCTTCAAAAGAGAAAAAAAACTTGGCTTCCAATTCTTCTCTCTCTCTCTCTCTGTTCATCACCAACGTGTACGTGTCAGTCAGACCCCTCCTCTACCAAACACACCAACCCTTTTTTTTTCCTTTCCTGATTAGGGTTTCTGAATCAAGCCCCACTATCGAATCCAATCGAATCACCAACCCCCAACCGCTACGGAATCATTACGCAATTTGTTTCAAAATTCATCGCTACATTCCTCATTTTCAATTCCTCAATTTCGTCGATTTCCGTCTTGTTTTTGTCGCCCATTTTCAGGTGGTGGTGGTGGTGGTGGTTCTTTCTTTTTATCAATCTCAGTTTCAATTTCTTGTTGATCAATGTGTATTGGCTTTATTCTTTAACAAAATTGGAAACTAAGAATGCGAATGTCGGTTTTGGGTTTTCTTTGAATTTTTTTCAACTGTGTGTTTCAGTGAGTGTTTTTGTGTTTGGTTTTTCTAATATTAGCTAGGGTTTTTTTTGTAACGATTGCTTGATCGTTGTCAGGAGGAGGGATTAAATATATCACTTTTTGTGTTTGGTTGACTCGTGGATGCAAAGATGAAGCCAGAGATTTTGGAGATGAAGCCGCAAGAACTTCGGTTCATAGGTAAGCTGATCTCTATCTTTTCTGATCCGCTTGATTAAATGTAAATTCTGTTAGAAGTAGTAATTGACTTGTCTTTATTCGCATATCTGCAAAGTATATTGTTGTCAAAGGCAATAGACAAGGTCTTTCACCTTGCTTTGTTGAGGTTTGAATAGTTGAATGCTTACAACATGGCTTGCTCTGACAGCAAAAGAACACACAGGAAGGTTAGAGGTGAAGGTGGCTTTTAACTTCCAAGTAAAAGAAGAGCTTGCTTTTATCATCTCCACCCCCAGAATATATAAACACACATGTGTATATGTATTATTGAATGTATTTAGAAAATGGGCCATGCATCTTTAGAAGAAAACCAGGGACAAAAACTCATTTGACCATCTAACAATTTTTGCTAGATGTGGTGAGGGTTCAACTTGGAGGATTGTTGGTTACTTTCATGTACAGATGACCATCACTTGTATCTAACTTCTAGCGCATTGTGTGTTTTTGGCAATTCCTATAGACAATTTTACTTGAAAATCTTGTGAGTTTGATTTAAAATAATCCAGGACATGTCATATGTGCAAGCTTAATTTTTCCCAACACCTTTGATCTTTTTGGCCATGAATGTCCCATTTCTCTCATGCACTTGCCTATTGTATCAGGTGATAGAATTTTTATATCTCCTTAACTCATCTCTCAAGTGTTGCCTTAGACAACTATAATCAGTCATGCTTCTATAGAATTTATTTACATTTCTTGGATACATCCTTCTGAGTATCTAGCTCTGTGGCTGTGCAGTTAATAGTGGTGATATAACAGTGTAATAGCAGATTGTGCTCATCAGAGGAATAGGGTGCAATTCCCCGCTATTCACCGCAATTTCGTCCCTAACTAACAGTCCGTTAAATCGCAATTTTAGGCCGTTTTTGTGTTTGGTTTAGGTTTTTTAATATTTGGTGGGCTTTGGTTTAATACTTGCTGGCCTTCTTATAGGGTTAGATGCCTAACATAAGGTTTAAAGCAGCTGACTCTTTTAGACTTTTAGTTGACCTGATTTCTTTCATCCAAAGCTCCAAGTTACGACTCTCATCACTCATTAGACATCAGACTCCCTTTTTCTTGATATCTTCAAAGCTTCAACTCTCATCACTCACCAGGGATCAGACTCCCTTTTTCTTTATTTCCCAAGCTTCTATTGCACCAGGTCATTGGGCTACAGCCCACATGACTTCGACTAGCACCTGCTTACTCTTCTTTCGTACCACCCACCACCCTCGACTTCGAGTAGCACCAACTTCATTCTACTTTTGTACCAGCCACAACCTTGAATGCTTTTGTGGTTTGATTTGTATTACTTAAGGTGGCTTTTGTTTTTGAGAGGTGGTGCTGAGGCCTGAGGTCTGAAATCTAAATCTAAATCTAAAAGAGTGTTTGTTTTTTGTAACCTGCCAAACATCTGAAATCTGATTTTCCGCTAATACACCGGAACAAATCGTTCACAAGAAATCAAATACTGTTGCAATCAGTCTTGAGCTTGAGTGTATACCCTATCTTCTAGAAAATTACTGATAGACAATTAATCAACACAAGAGAAAATAGCCATAAAACAACCAAATTGGGCTATTAGACTTATCTTCAGCTGGAACACGAATAAAAATCGAACACATAGGTGGAATACATAAATCAAAATTGAACACAGAGATCAAAATCAAAGGTAACAATTTGGAAACAAAATTGAACACAGAGCTCACAAAAAAATCAAAATCAATTGAGAGGAGTGTTCAAAGAGTGAGACCGATTTAGAGGAGTTGGTCGACGGCATATATGTGATCGGCGCTGAATAAAGCAGTACCTTGTTGAGAGAGTGAGATTGATTGAGAAGAGGGTTGAAGATCTTGGATGAAACAGATCTTGCTCAATTGATGGATGATGAAGAACACGATACGAGGTTTAGGTATAATCAGGTATAGGAACTATTGAAGTTTAGGGTCCATTGAAGTTTATAGATCTATTAGAGAGAACAAGATATGGTTTTAGAATCGATTGATAATGATGAAGAAAATCCATGTATGGAGCGCCAAATTCTGGAGGAGGCGATGAGAGTTGGATGGAAGCTTCGAACATATAAGACATCATGTTACCACTTTTTTATCCATATGCACATCAGAGATAAGTGCCTCTGAAAGAATTAAAAAAAACAAACAGTCAGATTTCTAAAATGTCTGACCGAATCAGACTTAAAGTGCTGAGAGTGCAAAACCAGACAGGCCCTTAATCTGTATTGGACATACAATATTATTAAGTGTTCTTATATATTCATATTATTTATGAACCTAATACTTTTACCACTTTATCACCGCGATATTGTGATTCCAGTCTTGGTCCCTACCATGATTGTTGCAATCGACCGCTTTAAATGCTTAACTCCATAGTATGCCATGTTTAGCTAGTTGTACGCGAGAGGGTGACTATGACTTATCAGCATATGAATGTACATACTGACGTTCAAATTATTTGTATATATGTAAGATATATCCATATGTAACTGTGCAAAGCCACCCAGTCATTGGTTTCTTCACATATCCTTGGCCTACAAATGTGACTGGTCATTTGTGATGCTAGATGATATCTTCTTGCTGAATGTGCTAACTTTTTTTATTTTGGTCTTCCATGTTGCACACCAGTTGAAGTGAAGAAACAAAGCTCATGTTCTATTCAAATGATCAATAAAACCGATCAACATGTTGGTTTCAAGGTGCTGATGGGTTTTTCATGTTTTAGATTCCAAAGTTCGTTTTCCTTGTTAAACCTAAATGGCAGTATACTTAACCACCTTGTTAACATTTTGCAGGTTAAAACTACAAATCCGAAAAAATATTGCGTCAGACCGAATACTGGAGTTGTTGATCCAAATTCATCATGTGAATTTACAGGTATAAGCCTGCTTACTGAAACTTTTGAAATATGTTTGGTTCAATTTTGCAGAATTTTTACTGGTTAAGGTGTTCTGTTTAGGTAATTGGAAGTAATTTTAGGTATATCACACTCTTTATGATTGCAATGACTATGTCAAGTAGATGATCAACTATATAGCTTTTCTGGTTAGTTTCACCAGAACCCAATGGCCACCAGAATGCTATCTTGATTTGGCTTCCAAAGTCTCCACTAACTTGCCTTCAAAACCGTCTTCTGAGTGAAGCCTTCGTCCTTCCCAGTGCCAACCCAAACCTTCAAAGGAAGGCTTCCAACTCGACTCCTTTTTCTTGAACTTGAATCAGTTTCTCTTTACCGCCAGCCTAAAGTTTAAGAACTGTGCCTCGTTGCATCAATGTCTATTTGACTATGGGTGGAAAGAGACTGCTGCAGACAATCAACTATTTATAGCAAGTGCATAGGAATTCTGCTTCTCTTAATCTAAAGCAACTGATACGTGTTCAAATTCATTGCTTTGACAGACCAATTGATGATCTTCTCCAAAGAGAGTGGACTGTCATTTCTAATATGCCTAAGTCAATTTAGAAATTGATGGATATTTGAGTTAACCATTCTATCATCACAATAGATCCCTACCATCACATATCCCTCCTCTCCCTTGTTTTGTGTATCAAGTTACTCGAAATTTGTTTTGTATTTAAATGTTATTTTGAAATATGGTCCAATCTGTTAAGTTCTTGGAACATAGTAAGCCGAAACCCATGGAACTGATCCATTTTGGTAAGTGTTGACATAGTATAAACTAATGAAGCTTCTGCCTAAGTCGCAGACTTCAAAGCTTGGTATAAGCATATATTAAACTTATAGAAGCAAAACATCCTATTCAAGAGGGTTATTGTTCATCGGAAACCTGATTTTCTTATTGAGAGACACTTGTTACTCCCTCTGTTCCAAAATAAGTGTCCACATTTCTATTTACGTTTGTCCCATAATGGCTGTCCACTTACAAAAAATAGATAACTTAAGTTGCAATCTACTCTTAAGTAATGCACAAAGATTTAAGTGTTGATAAGATAGATACATTAATTAAGGGTAAAGCTGTCATTTGCTTAACTAAAATATGCAGTAATTATTCATGTCTAAAAGTTTTGCCATTTCTACTGTAGACATTTAATTTAGGACGGAGGAAGTGTGTGTATATATATATTTGAAGTATTGCTTTTTTTATTATAAAAACAGGTGGTATTTCTTCTTCATATGCAATTAATCCTAGCTAAAAAGGCATAT
Organism: Carthamus tinctorius; assembly: GCA_001633085.1. NCBI lineage: Eukaryota > Viridiplantae > Streptophyta > Magnoliopsida > Asterales > Asteraceae > Carthamus > Carthamus tinctorius. The sequence goes on from LUCG01245642.1 coordinate 6,002, forward strand.
AAGGGACTATAATCCCAGCAGAATACCGAACTTACTGTGAACAAGCCCTGTCAACAAGGTGGAATTTTCCTTAGCGATTCCATTCAACACCTTTTGCCATGTGGAGCTAACTTGACATCCATATAAACTATGACAAAGAGAAGAGACCAAACAAGGAGTTGATGGTGATGTGCAGTCAGTCTCCATGATAGCCACGAAGGAGTGGATGCTGATGCAACAATTCGATTTCCGTTTTATGAGGCTATAACTAATTATTATAATTAAAAAAACAATTAGCTAGGCTATGATTAGTTTTTATACTTGAAAGAAATCTTTTAGAGATCTTTTATGGTATTTTTCTTATGTGGTCTATCCTAGCTTACTTTGTATTGAATCATACTGTGATAAACGGCATATCTCATGCCATTTTTCGTTCATGGCTCGATATTCTGGTGTCCTGGACTCCTAGGGTAGAGGAACCACACAAGTCCATCCCGAACTTGATGTTTAAATTCTACTGCAATGACGATACTGGAGTGGAAGTCTTGTGGGAAAATAGCCCGGCACCAGGATGATGGAAATCCTGTTAATCCTGTAAATAGTTCTAAAAAAATCTTTTTACATTGTCAAGTTGCAAAGTTTATAACTTTATATCATGTAAATCTGTAATAGTATTGTTCATCCCTTCAGATATCCTAATTCATGTGAAGTGAAAAATATAGCTCTGCAGTAACACTTCATACTTCATATCAGGCTAGTGAAAACTTAATATATTGACTTCATTTTCAACTACTCAAGAAGAGGTTTGCCACTGAAAAGCCATGTTTTAGCACATGTATAGCTCACCACTTTTTGGAGATTGGCTACTCTTTGGTGAGGCTTGAACCCTTGACCCCCAGGGAGGTTGGTCTTTTTTGGTAGTTGAGGTACCTCCGGGCCAATGACCCTTTGGTATCTTTGATAGATTTACTGCAAAACATACCACTATTTATATTTTGGGGGAGTTGGTTTCAATCAAATATAATGGAGATATTTCGTTTGCAATGAGATCATCCATTCTTTTTGTTGCTAGTGCAGTTACTATGCAAGCACCAAAGGTAGCTCCTTCTGATTTGGTATGCAAGGACAAGTTCTTAGTTCAAAGTACATTTGTGCCAGAGGGGACAAAGGAGGAGGACATCACATCTCAAACGGTTGGTGTTTCATGAAAGATGTTGGTTTTGATGGTATTTTCTTTATCTGATTCTTCGATATGGCAGTTCGCTAAAGAGGATGGCAAAACTGTTGATGAGAAAAGGCTTAAAGTGGTCCTCATCCCAGGACCGGAATCGCCAGAATCTTCGCCAACCAATGAAACATTGAAGCTGGTGCAAAAGAATGACGGCAGAGAACTGAAAGATGATGTAGTTCAAAAACATAGCTTTCATGCCAAGGTAAGAGCCTATTGCATGTACCAAGTGTTGATGTAAAGACTTTTGGTGTTTATCAGTTATGATCTTTATCTGTAACTTCTTTTTAATCTCTGTTCTTTACAAGATGGGAAGTTAGATAACTACTTTCAAACTTATGTTAGGTTGATGAGGGCATTGAAATGTCCAAAGGAGAAGGTGAAAGTTTAGAGGCAACAAAGAGGGAAGAAACTATGAAAAGGAAAGATGAAGATGTAAAAAGGAAGGAAGAAACTGTGAAAAGGAAAGATGAAGATGTAAAAAGGAAGGAAGAAACTATGAAAAGGAAAGATGAAGATGTTAAAAGGAATGAAGAGTCTGTAAAACGTAGCAAAGAATTTATAAAAAGAAACAACGAGCCTATGCAGATGAATGATACAGAGGAGCTGAGATTAGTCAAAGATCTTGAAGAGACAAAGTCAAAAGTGAAAGAACTTGAGTCAAAGCTTAGCGAGGTTAGTCATATATGTGTGTCATGGTTCTGATTGCATGATGAGTTACATACCATTGTCGTATTCTTATTCCTCGATATGCTTAAAAGGTAGTGGTTTTGTTATCTCAGTCATCAACTTATACTATAAGGTCATCAATTGAAGTGATTGACATTTTTTTCCTGGATTTATTTTTCAAATACGAGCATGCCATTTATTTACAAAAAGATTCTTTGTTTCTTGAACTCCTATTTACTACGGCGACGAAGAATCAAATTATCACTGTATTTATTCCTTCGAGTCAAAGCAGACATATATACAAGTATAAAATAGAACTCTAGCATAGAATGGACATTATTTAAATTTTAAAACCTAGTTGATTTCGAAACTACTCCTGGCTTTTAAACAGAGGTAAAGCTAACCTCTGCTGCATCATCAAAATAAAACCCAGTATGCCAGGCAAAGGCCATGCACTGCTGCCAGAAGTAAAAAAAAGCAACAATTAAGGGGAAGTAATACTGTAATATGATCTGTGATAGCATAGTTTGATTATCTATAGGCTAAGCTTAATGATAATTTTAATAATCTCAAAATTGTTCAATTACAAGTAGTAGGTTAGATATCTGCATTTCTATATAGAAGATCAATATGTATTTTGAAAATAATCATTCTGATGCTGTTGGTTGCTGGTTTATATTGGAACTGCTTTCTGTTTCTATATGTTCTACAATGAGATGGAGTTGTGCTTGTTATTTTTATTTTTTTTAAATTTCTCATCGTCTGTGGAAATAGAAAGGTTCACTGTACCTCAATTGCATATGATTCTGGTTTCTTTAACTGGATTATATTAGTCTAGTTTATAAGTTTGTTGTCTGAGCGTAGCTAATGTATGAAGCGAAAGGATACATTGATTGGATGAGTGTAATGGTGAAATTCCATTTCCTCTTAAAGTTCGGGACCTTAAATCGTTCTAGGCTAATATGCAGTCACTGGTTTAACCAAGAGGCCACAAAGAGTAGTGGTTGCCGGTTGGATATAAGTGAACAATAGCAATACAAAATAGAAGCAAGTACACGAATAACATAACCCAAGGTGAGGACACTGCACACTAGTTTAACTTAGGGCTCTGGTAACCTCCCTTCCTTCCATCTACATCTCCACCTGTAGTCTCTGCTACCGGTCTTTCATCTCCAAAAATTCCTTTCATAGGTCTAGGGTGAAATGCAATAAAGAGGCTAACTGGGGGATCATCAAAAACAGACTGAAAGTTTCCCAATAGGTAATCAACTATTTCCATGAGTGTCCCAGGCATTTATCGTTGAAACTCATCTTCGATCACGTATTGATCGACTATGAAGGGAACCATTTAAACAAGATGAAAAACAGTGAGAAAGTGGAAAGGGAGGCTAAAGTTGTGTTGGCTTATGAGTTAGGCCTTTTGCTTAATTGGCTAGGCATGCCGAGAGATGATGATGAGGAATCTTTTTTTGTTGCTGTGTAGCATTGTTGAGATCCCTTATCTTCTATGAAAACATTGATCCTGGTCTTAAAGTTTTTGCGAAGGAGGAAGACCCGATTGAAAGGGATGTGATGCTCCTAGCATTATTGCTGCATGGAATTTCAGGAGAAGTATTCAAGAGTAAAGTTGTAAGTGACTGGATTCCTATGGTAACGGCAGAGGCCAAAAGGAAATGTACTGTTGGGTTGTGTAAAACAATGAATTTGGTAAGGAAGGGAAAGGGAAACAATGTTTTTCTTAATGATAAAAATCATAATTATACTCGACCTCCTAAGTAGTAAGTAGGGATTAGTACAAGGTGTATGTGGAGGTTGTTCAAGATGATGTGTCGCCCCTAAATTCATAGTGGGACTGCCTACTAAAGAACGAAGCTTGATGGGGGTAGAGGTAGAAAAAGATACTGGTGCTAATTGATAATGGGGAATCATATAATTTTACATCCATTACATTTGTGGAGAAAAAGCTGGGGTTTTTAGTAAAAATGATAGAAGAGTATAACTTTATCGGAACAGCACATGAGACTGTAAAGGGCAAGCTGTTTTCAAAGAGATTGTAAGGATGCAAAGAGTTGACGTGTTGGGAAATTTTCTACCTATTTTCAAAAAAAAGTCAAACTGGATTATGGGAGTTCAATGGTTGGTAACATAAGGAGCCTTTTGATTATAGTTGTTAAATCAAGCTGATGAAGAGGATGATGGGTGAAAGTTCCCTAACTTTGAGGAGAGATCCAAATATCATAAAGATGTACAGATAATTCATACTGCATAATAGGTGTACAAATAATTCATAATGCACTAAAGATGCTAGTTCATACAAGGACAAACACTTGTGGTGCAATTCGTAATATGCAAGAGAACAGTGGCCAGCAAGATGAAAATGCATACAAATTAAAAGGGGTCTCATTACAAGTCCATATGGAAGACTTACTAAGGAGTGTGTAAAGCAAGTGTCGGTTGGATTGTGACCAAAATGGAAAGACGGAAGACTTCTTTGCACAAAAATTACAAGTCTTTGGAGTTCTGCTTGAAGTTTCTTTGGAAGGATTTATCTTCACTTGCAGTTATTTCAGGAGAGTTTCTGCCTTGGGGTCAAACCAACCATCTAATGTAAGAAACAAAATGTGTTAGATGCTTTTCAATTTGCATGTTGCAAATCATGACACTTGGGTTGGGGCTAAGACTGTTAATGTAAAAGATTCTAAAAGAATTAACAAATTGTGTCGAATTGGAAGGGTTAATGTTCACTCAAAGCTTATGGGAAAGGTTATGTCATGTGCACAGTGCACTCATCAAATCCTTTTTTTTCGTTCACCTTGGGGGAAAGGTGAATGTTCAATGATTTGTGCTTGGAATGAATTGCTAGACATCTTGTACTCAAGCCCCGTCCTCCTATGCTTATATGGCATTTGTCTTAAGCACACCGTATGTTGGCATGGTTCCACTGATCGTGCAGAGCCTGTATATTAAGGCAAGTTGCATACTTGGTAGAGCAGATTCAGTCGGAAGATGAATCGAAGGCTTCTTTTAATCGATCTAGTAGGTAAGAAATAAGATCTTCATATAAGACTTCTTCTTTTGGAGTTCAGATGCAAAATGCTATCCTGCTTTCGTGTTACGTATGTTGGTTCTACTTCTTATTTTTTATGAAGAGAATTAAGGGGTGTGGTATTGTTATACATGGAGGGCCAGCAAGTCAATGTAATAGGCTGGAGTAAAGGAAGTACAAGTGGTTACTGAATAGATAGTACAATGGGTAAGAAGTCGGTACATTGCTAGTATAAGTAAGGGAGCATAGATTCAAGAGGGGATTTCATTTTGTGTATTTTGTTTTGGCGATAGCCTTGGGAGAGTACTGGCCTCTTTGAAAGCCAGCAACCCTTTAAATCATTCAGTCAATAGTGGGAAATTTTCTAAGTTTTTCTCTGATCTGTCAGTAACTTGTAGCAGTGTCTAACAGAGATCCTCACTGGCCTCTTATCAATTTCATATTTGAGGAAATATGGATCTAAGTTTTCATTGCGTTTACATGGATCCTCACTGTGTTTCCTTTCCCCTTTTTTGTCAATAAGAAGAGTTTGGCCGAGTTATCTGTTTAACATGGTATGACTGCCAATATCCGCTTAGGTGAAGTTTTTGTTTGAAGTCTTTAACTGTCCCTAAAGTTCACTGTGAGTTGGTAATTAGCAGACTAGTTTTTGAACTTCATTAATACTTTCTTTTAGTTGATATTTGTTCTTACTGTTTAGAGACTGAACCTCACTAAAATAACTCTTTTTGATGCACTTACATTCCTGTTCCTTTTTTCTTGATTATTTATTTTTATACATGTTTATCTGCAATATATGCTAGTTTTATTTCCAGCAGTTTTTGACAACTTCCTGCTGTTCTGGATCCATTAACTAGATGTAGAACATAATCTTCCAATCTTTATAAGCTGCAATATAATTATCTTATTAATATATTAATTAACTATTCCTTGTGGATTTTCTCTTTCCATATGGATGTTTGGATTAACCAAGTGTTGTGGACTTCCTTAGGCTAAAACAACTATTTTACATCTATCGGAAGAAAAAAGATCGGCTAGTCAAGAGAAGCACTTCTTACAGGGAGAATTGGTTTGTTTTCTCGATCCATTCGTTTATCGTCTCCATACTTTTTTTAAGTTAAAGATAACAAAACTCTCACACTTCTAAAAGTGAGGCTTGAAACACTTGACCTCCAGGGAGGTTGGGATCAGCCCGTAACCCGGATATGTTGGGCCAATGACCCTTTGAACTTTTATGCTTATGGCTACTTAAAAGTGCTCAAAGAACGAATTTGCTATCTTCAGTGATATAAAATTCTAGCTGGTTTCTGGAACGAGGAACTTCTTTCTGAATCGATACAACAAAGCTTCGAAACTTTCTATTTTATACCTATGTGACTAATAATCTGCTAATCTTGTAACATCTGATGTCGTGGATTAAAAGGTTTATGGAAGAGTTCCGGCAATGGGGACGATAAACTTGACATCCACGTCATCATATGTTATAAAATATCAGGTTACCGGTCAAAATGGGTACAAAATAGGAAAATTATGAAACTTTGCTACATTGATCGAAGAATTTTTTTTGTTACACAATAGGAAATAAAGCAAAATTCCTTGAATTTTCCCTTTTATTAAGCTAGTTTTTTTTTTCATTTACTGGAGTAATTGAAGGAAGATGATAGGTTGTGCTCAACTCTGTTCTGACATTGGAGTGTTGCCAACAAATGCCTTCATTTGCTAAGAAATTGGAGATCAAGTATGCTAAAATATTACAAAACTACATATGATCCAATTGACATCCTATGAACATGTGATTAAATTGTAGCTTGTTTTGGGATTGAGTTATCAAGTGCATGCATCTTTTGTAGAATCCTCAAGTAAATATAAACAGTAAGAATGTACACCCCCCCCCCCNTAAAAAAGCCTGCTCCTTTGGATGGAGAAAATGGATTTCTGGATGCGTTTCCCATTCTCCCAGTTTTTAGTTGCATTTGTTCACTTTTCACTTTTATGGGTCATTTTTTTTAAACATATAGGTAAAATATGTTGTCCCCTCTACTATTGAGTGAAGTAATCTTTATTGTACCTTATGTTTTCACCATTTTCTTTCCTCCAATTCTACCAAAAGTTGCTTGAACAAAACTTGACGGAACAAGCCTAGACGGGGGATAGTGAGGTAGGCAGGTGAAAGAATTATGGAAGGTTTTAGGGTTTTAATTTGACATGAGTAGTTTAGTAAATTTACCAATATTGTCCCGTGCTCCTACTTTTTACCGAACTAAACAAACACCCAGTATTTCTTACTTGAAGGGGAGGGTAAGATGTACGCATACCAATTATTCACCTCAAAGACTAGAGGGTTGTTTCAGTGAAGACATAATTTTTGTTCTACCTATTTTGGTGCCACTGGGACCCATACACGTTTCTATTTTGTCTTGTCCAACACACCGTTAATAAGGAGATGTATACCCAAAATTTTTGGCTGTAGCAGTAAAATATGAAGAGTTTTTAATATTTATTGATGGTGGTTTGTTATGCAGGATTTGGTGAGAACTAAGAGACACAGGGCGCAGGTGGGATTTCCGATGCTGTTTGTTTTTATGGTGGGGATCGTGAGCTTCTATTGCGGATCCCTGTTGAAGCGCTAAATGAAATGCCGTCTTATGTTTATAAAAAAAAGAGCTAACTTGTGCCTCGTTTAAGTGTCTGTCTATATGTGAAAGTTCTCAATAAAGTAGCACCCATATAGTTTGTTAACAGGCGATCCGTGGAGCAACCACAAGGTATACCTACACCTTCGTGGGCGGGAATGAATATAACGATCGTTTGTTCGTTCATTCTTAATTGAACCCTCGGTTTAACTACCGTTTTGGGTTTTTTAGGAGTATTGATTGCTATCTAGACTACATTCGAATTGTATGATATTACTAGGAAGAAATGATGGTATAGCGATTAGAGATGGTATCG
>LUCG01245688.1:0-11085 GCA_001633085.1 Carthamus tinctorius
TAAAGAAGGCCTATGGGCTGTATGGGCTGAGGCCCAACATACACAAAATATACAATTAACACTACGTATTCTAGCTGTTAAAGTTAGAACCCTAGTTATTCTTATCAACTCAAATCCTTCCTCTTGTGAGTTCCATCATCAGGAGTTCAAATATTGTCATTATAAATTATACTCCATAATCTGGAATAATGAGTAAAATGACCTTGTCTTGTATCCTATGAGTGGATTGGCCATCATGAAATTTTGTAGAGCTAGATTTCTTCTTTCCTGATGTGGGATGTATAATCTTAATACACACAGTGGCATGTAGAGCATTGAGCCTTGTACGTGATAACCATACTAAAGTTGTCAAATATGGGTCACATCTCATAACCAATCACTTACGAGTTATAATTGGTCTTGAAATCTTTCTGAGTCATAGCTAGATTCTTTTTGAGTCATCTGCAAGGACCATGTACTTTTTCTAGGTCAGAGGTTCTTGCAAATTAGCAAATGCACATGCATTCATTCAGCACCTTAAAGTTATTATATATTCATGTTGGGAGATGATATTAATACAGGTTGATATTTTAAAGTAAATGTGTTAAGAACACCTTGTCACCAGTTACCGTGAAATGTAAACTAAATGCAATTTACTCTGAAAGATCTTCACACTGATGGTAATTCTGAAACAGTTAGGTCTTTCCAAGTGCTGACATTAAATTTATTCACCTCCAATAGATTGTTATTATACCACGCCCAAATGGTTGGCAAATGGCCAACACCGATTCTGATACAGAAAAAGAGCCTTGCAGAGTTCAAATATCATCAGTGAGACTGCATGAGATGCATTTGCTTATCTAAACTTACACTAGCCAAAGTCTTCCATTCAGAAAACAGAACCATGTTGAAAACGCATGCAATGAAGTAAATATCTGTCAAGAGCCATAAGTATATACACTTATCTGATAGCACAGGCATTCTATAACTTGCGACTGATGAGTGACTAATTAATGTTATTCAACTCTTTTCTAAAGTATTAAGTTATTCAAGATAATTGAATTACGGTGAAGATTTTTTCTAGCTATTCCATTGTGTCTAAAGATGTACATACCCGCTCACTCTTCTGACTGTTGTGGTCGTCTCGGTTCCTCCTTGAAGGAGCCATGGAACTATGAGCAACGCCATCAGTTTCTTTACTCTTCCTTACGTTTTCTTTGTGTTTTTTATCCTGCACCCTATGCATATCAGTAGCACCTGAATTATGACCACTACCAGTATTCCCTCTTTCCTGCCTAGATATTCTTTCATCATCATTCAGCTTGGAATACGCATCTTCACGTCCTGTATGCCGCTGAACACTTTCATTTTCAATTCTATCCCTTCTACCTGGTTTTTCCCGGCCTGTGTCTTTGAGCTGATACTCTCTTTCTGAACTTCTATAATCTTCCTTTAATCTAGAATGCCTCATTCCTTCACGTCCTTCTCTTTCCTTCCACTCATTTTGTTCCCTTTGCTTTTCAACGCTCTCCCTTGGTGGCAAGCCCTCTTCTTTGTACCTGAAAGAGTGCCGATCATCTTCCCTTAATCTTGTCTGATCGACTCTCTTTCGCTGGTCCAAGTTGTCGTCTTTTTCTCGCTTCTGGCGACCGCTACTATCTCTATGGACATGCAAAGGTGCCTCTTCTTTCCTTCTTTTGTGGTGGATGCCTAAACCATCATGGCGACTTTTCATGATGTCAGTGTTATGTTGGGATGCCAAATCTCTGTTACGATCATCTTTCCAACTACCATTTTCCAATACTTTCCTCGGGTAATGTTGGTCTTTATCACTCCTCTCACTTTCTCGAACTTTATGCCGTTGTCTAGATGCCATTTCCTCAAGACGGTCCCGTTTCCTGATGTTTTCAGCTCTCGTCCATCCGACATGTAGATCATCTTCTTGCCGTGCTCCTTCAGATTCTCTCCCCTTTTGCCGATAGAAGTTTTCAGATTTTGAGTGATATGTGGAGTTAGGATCCCACTTTTTACGAGAATAGGGATCTTCCATCCTTTCCATTGCCTTGCGATCACGGTCTCTACTTCGAATAGAACGCTCATCTTCACCGAAGGCTCTCCTGGTGTTTCCACCATGCACAGAGCTTCCAGCTTGAACAACTTCCTCCTCAACACTGTCTTGCTTGTTGCATTGATCTCTACTGCTTCCGGACCTTGCTTTGCTGTTATCGCTGCTTCTTGCAGCATTTGAATCCTCTCCGTTGTCAAACTTTTCAACAGAAGACCGTGCAGCTTGGTAGGCAAGGGTTTGGTTCTTCATGGCACGTGTTCGGTTTCCAACTTTAGAGGTGCCATTGGCAGTTATATCTAAAGCTATCTCCTCCCTTTCAATTATTGTGCTTTCATCAGCAATTACATCATCGTCTTTAATATCATCATTCTGGCTAAAGTCCTGCTCCTCGGCACTGCCATAAGTAAGACGGGATGTAGAAGGACTCTGCTTGCCTTCAACATCATCAGGTGACCCTTCCTTCTGATTATCGGCAAATTCCTTATCCTGAGAACTTCTGTTATGAGCTGAACGGGGTGATCTGTCGGGAGTTCTCCTCTTTGTCCGCCTAAAATAATATTATGAAAACATCAATGACAACGTAAAATAAAACTACGAGCAAGTTCAGCAAGAAAACGACAAAGCAGATGCTCTTCTAGGAAGCAAATTACAGAAATAAATATAAAAACACTGACATCACATAGTGGTATAAGATATCTCGACCAATGAGATCCATATTAGATGGACATAGAGCCTTGTACAACCAAAACATATGAGGATTTAAGTTGGACGACAAGAGCACAGTAAATGAAGTATCATATAGACAAGACATAAACATTAACAGTGTGTGCAACCACAAGATCCCAGTTTGGGTAAGTTTTATAGGACAATGGATGAATAGAAAGAGCCACCAAGGCTATAGCTAACATAGTAGAGCATTAGCCCACCAATAGGCAGCAGGTTCATACGTAAAAGACACATCAGATTTCCAATGTCCCAAGTTCACCGACGAATTCTAATATAAGGATCCAACACAAACCTTACAAATTTTCAATTGACATAATCTGTATGGCATGATCTCCAAAGATATAATAATGACATTAAGGTTCAGTAATACATCAAGACTAAAGAGGCTGTTTGCCAAACGCTTATCAGGTAAGTGCTTGCTGGGTGTCACCTTCCGAATTAACATGGCAAGGACCTAGAATCTTACCCAGTATAAGACATAGCAAGGACCTAGAATCTTACCCAGTATAAGACATAGCAAGGACCGAGAATCTTACGTGGTAAGTGAGGGAAAAAATATCTCTTATCCGAGGTAAGCACTTACCTGGTAAAAGACGCTTACCAGCAATCTATCTTGATGGCCAAAAATGTTACCTCATAAGGTAGGGGGGGGGGGGGCTCTTGCCAGTAAGCGTTGGGTAAACAGCCGCTAAACTGAAAAATAATGTCGGGTGGAACTTTTTCAATTTGGAGTTGGGACATGTGTAAGAGCTTAAGAGGTTTGTAATGTAGACTACCACCTATGCTAGCTGGGTGTAGCCCTGTTTATTTAAAAGCAACTGGGTAAGAAAAAAAACTGAATCACCTTTTTAGAGAGAAATTGTGTTACATGTTTAATCAATATTCCAGAATTTGCTAGAGCAATGGTACAATTACCAAAAATTACTAAATAAATAAACTTGTATAATCTGAAGTCAAGACTTAGAGGATAGAGCCACTGCAAGGCCAACTCTTGGCGAAAATATATGTGGTTAAACTAGAAATAGATGACAGTCTCCTTCTGTTACCTAGTTTTCATTTTTGTTGCATGCTCTCAACCGGTGTAATGAAACTACCCAGTGTGGTGAACTTAGTCATGCAAATCACAACCTCAAAACTCCTATCAGATTTTGTCTTCGCAAAAGATGATGGATTTGAAAGTAGTCCTAATTTGGTTGCAAATCTAACCCCCGTGGCTAATTGAGCAAGCATATTATATATTAAAGAAGTTTCTAAACATGTCTCCTTAGTAATAGTACCCTCCTCCGCCTCTTAAGGGTGAAAGACCATCACATGCAGAAAAATGTCCCTTGACAATCTTCTACTACCCCAATGAAGAAAAAGCACCAATTTTTCCAACTGTCTTCACCTCTGTGACTTCACTTCTACCCCACCCACCAAAAGCAACACTAAAAGTTGACATATTTTCACAAGGTGGGGAACAACCACATGCTCAAGTAAGTGTATGCTATTTCATGCAATAATATACAATACCTCTCATTGCGGTTATGAGGAGAGTTCAGCTTCTTCCTGGAATATGCACAGGTCTTGCCCCTCGAATCAGGATGATCTTCAACCTGTGCTTCCGAATGGAAAGGTGATATCCTATCTCCTGCAGTTGTCTCACCATGGATAGAACCGACGAAAGGTGCTCTTCTTCCTACGCTTTCCCTCTTCCTGTCATTATAAGCTTGCGGGATTCTATCAAAATGATCACCTACTGAAGCATTGTCTTCTTCAATTTTGAGGCCTTCTGTGGGATTGTCTATTGGAGGATCATCGTCAGGCTGATCTGCAATATCATCTACTGGATCAGACTCATCATCCGCAGAGCCTTGCAAGATAATCTGTTGAAACAAAAACATCAACCAAGTTGGCAAGATAAATATATATTTAAGAAGGATAGGATACAATAATAAATTTGACCATCACCTCGATAATAGCATCTGAATCACGGGGTCGTGGTGGCCGTGTATCAATGGATGGAAGACGTTCACCAGAACCAGTTTCTACCTGTATCGCTCTTCCAGATGGCTGGAATGTGGAAAGTATCAATTAGTTAAACTGCTGCAATCATGAACCTTTTGGTCTCATCAATTTAAATACAAAAATCTCATTGCAAAACTGTGGGAATATGTAAACTGAATCACGATCTTTAAGATGCTATTTTCTTCATACCAGTTGCATCCGATTACGTGTAAATCCCTTTGCTAAGTTGCCATGTCCATTGGCATTTCCAATATTTTGATTTTCGGATGAGATGTCATGAATACCTGCTGCTGCCGCTAGCTCTGGGGGCAGGTCTGGATCATATTGCTGAATAACATAAATATATTTTTTCTTCAACACTCAGTATCATGAATTACGCATTGAGTATTTGAGTATCACAAAAACAGCAGATACCTGTTCGGTCCTCCCACTTTCATAGACGCGAATTTTGCTCTGCATAGTAGCTTCGAGGCGAAATTGGTCCTACAAAGTATACAAGCACACATACATCACGTCTTTCAAATAGTATGAGATATATGCATGCATACATAACCTCAAGCTTAAAAAAGAATGCATCCATCACTTACCAGCTGTTTGCAAAATTCTTTCCAGCTTTCCTCATTCAAACCGAAGTTGAAAAAATCTGATATATCAATACCTTGGAGTCTCCATGGTTTTTCCTCAAAACCATCAATGTCAACTTCAAATATTGTCCTGAGAAAACAACAGGATATTTAAAACTTATTATGGGTACACAAAAGTTTCAAATTCAGCAACATCATACAGTAATTGAAGTCCCAAAAGAGCTAGTGTCAGATATCATAATGGTAAAAAAATTATATCTTTTGTGTAGACTGGAAGACCAGCTTACAGTAAGCACAAAAAGCATCAGTTTCACTCTCTGCATTAACATTGTATGATGTTCAGAGTACATGTTTTGAACATGTAAGAACACCATATCTCATACAGAATTTTATAATACATGCTTAAATGAATGATCTAGCACATACTAAGAAAAGAAAGTTCCCCCCAACTTTAGGAAACCTAAGACAACCGAAGCCAAAATTTAAAATTTTGTACAATTATGTTCAGTTAATTGGTCAAGTTCTTTGATGATACATCAACAAATAGGTGCCAAAAGCACTAATATTTCAGAATCAATAATTAAGTCATTTTCAAGACTCCTAGCTGAAGCTTTGACACAACATTGCCCAGCTGATAAATCTTACCCTCATCATCTAGATTCAACTCCTCTCTACGTCCTATTCTCCACATCTGTAGCCAGCCTTCAATTCTTCAAGTAAGTGGATCATCTTCATTCTTGGATTCTTAATTATTTCAAATTCCATTTGTGATTTTAGGGTCATGCCATCATCACCACTGCTGAGTAATTTCTAGCAGTATTTAAGTTTACATAAACAAAGGTTTTCAGCATCATACACCACCTACAAATTTATCTCGATGTTTTTAGTAAATATTTTATCTTAAGGGTGTAATTGATTAACCGTCCGCCATATGTTTAATGAAAATTACCACTTACATTTACTTCACATGAATAATCAGTCGCTTTTTATTGTGCTTTTTCACTTGGTATGGGCTGTTTATCTCTTTAACAAATAATCCATGTGGGTCACCGTAACCATGGTAGTTCTTTAGCTAAATCCTGTTTTATGTGTGGGATGCAAATGTTGCACTGACAGAATGACACTCTTCTATGATACTTGTGTATGCTTGCAACTATGATATCCCGGGCTGATTGACAAGAGATCAAGAGAGTAAAGTAAAGAAACATTTGGGTACCTTAGTTTATGTAAACATGAGTAGATGGGATTCGTTTGACTATCTGATGGATGATAGTCAATATCTTGAGGTTTCATCTGCTTGACATTCTTCTGTTCTATTTGTTGCTCATAGCATTCCATATCAATGTAAGAAGCTACACCTTTTTCCTTCTGTTAGTGATGTATGTTTACTTGATGATTGATTTACATAACCCTTTGATTCAGTTAACATGAGATCTGGGGACTGGGGTTATGAAGTAAAAGAAACAACTCACATAAACATGTGAAGAAGTTGGGTAGCTTAGTTTACAAAACAATGTGAGCATAGGAGATCAGTTTGACCATGTAATGTCCAATGCTCACATTACATGGTCAATATCAATATCAATATCAATAGCTACTACAGCTTTTCCTTTTTCTTAGTTTTACAAGCTTTTAGTCCATGAAATTTCATATCCAATGGTTTCTCATAGCATTCCTTGAAACTTGACCATGTAATATCCGATGGTTGTATAATTTCATATCAATATCAATAGCTACAGCTTTTCCTTTTTCTTTTGTTGTGATTGGTCAAGATGGGTGCTCCAAAAACAAATTTCATTTACCATAAGGGTACATTATCTTCAAAAACATAGATTAGGTTTCACCTTTTGTGGGATTTGAAGTTGTTTCAACCAATTATTTTATATACCTTAGTATAGAATGGAACTGCCTCCACCTCATGCTGTGTTTTTGTGCATTTAGTATGGGGTAAAGTTTTCAGCTTTTGTAGAATTATGTTTTATTTGTGTTCAAATAGTCATTTTCCATTCGGCACTAATTCAAGACATGGCCTCTAATTCATTCAGACCTATTATCCATTCTACTTATCAAATAGATCCATAAGATGAATGATAGGTTCAGTATAGCAAGTTTCTATCCCAAACTAGTTGTATGGTAAAAAAAACAGAACATATTATAGAATGGTCAATGGTGCAACCCAAAAACAAACATAAAGATGTGATCCCACCTTGCAAAAAATGATGCTCCCCCACTTCTTTCAATACACAAAGTAATATCAATAACAAAGAGTTCAACAGACAGGTATATAAGCACACAGTAAGGCAAAGGCTTAAAAAGACTGCTTTTTCGTTTATCATCCAAAAAGAAACATCTCAAAACAATCTAATTCTCAGCATGGCAAACTTACATTCACAACTGTAGAATTTTGACACTTAATTTGCATAGGAAGCAAGAGGAATTTTTGAATAACTTAATAGAAAATTAAAAAAAAAAAATTCATTCTACCTAAACAGTATAACAGTATTAGATAAAAATCTAGGAGGTCTGTATATAATCAAATAGCTTATCGAGAAGAATAGTAGTATGATATGATATTTACTTATGTGAAGGAAGGGTGAACTCCAGTCCTCGCACAGCTCCATTGTTTCCCCAACCGGGCATCCCTTGACCTGGATGAAAGTTCTTCTGCATGGAAGTTGCATTTCTCAATCCTGGTGGCCGCCAATCACCTCTACCACGACCAGCAAAAGGTAGCACATTTGCAGGTGGACGAACTTGGCCTGGGACTCCTCCAGTTGCTACGGGAGCTGCTCCAGGCACACCAGGTCTCACATACTACACATTTGTTTAGTAGAATATTAAAAGATATCCAGAGGTTAATATCATCAACAAATATAGCAAAAATAAATAGCAAACTGTTCATGCAACATAAGCTAATAAACCAGATGAATCAGAACCAAGATGTTCTTCACAACTTGTGCACCCTGTAAACAGTAGAATTCTTATTTCATCTCAAAGCTTCTTCCTAATAGTTACAGTTAAGGTTATCTAACACCTTGATGAATTAGCAACAACAATCATTTTATCCCAAACTAATTCGGGTGAGCTAGAAAATGGAACCAAAAAAATTATAAAAAGTGCAACCTAAAACTAAACATTAAACCTTTGAAACCCCGGACTTGGGACCTTAATGGCAACCTCCCACACACTCATATCTAGGTTAACTTACATATAAATCTCTCTCTACTATTTCTCCCATGTCAACTTGGCTAACCTCTACTATGTTGGGATTATCAATGCACCTCAAATAGTGTTGCCTCAGCTTTTCCTCAAGCGATGCCACACCAGCTTTATCTCGTATGTCCTTGTTTGCAATTGTATATTTGTATCCCTCTGTATATGACCATAATTTATCTCGACGCTTGCATCCTGCTACCACCATCCATACTCCAATCTCGCACCATGATGAATGCTGGTGCAAGAATATCAACTATGGTTGCAGAAGCAGTTAGTATCTAGGAGTGGCCAATAATTTTTGACTGAGATATTTAAAGACTATGCAACAGCAGACTGGAAGCAGTATGCGCAAAGATTGATCTGAGCAGGGCTGACTTAAGTTCGGAAGAGTTGCTCATTCTAGTATATACCATGGAGACTTACTACATGAAAATTTTGTCAATGGTCCCAGGACAAACCAACCCAAAAAGTCATTATACCACTAAGTGCCAAAGCATCCTTATCATAGTACAAACTAGAGAAAAATTATCACTATACACCAACGGATGAACTAAAATTCATAAGCATCAATCATGGCATCACACAAAATACAAAACACTGTTTTTGAACCATTTTGTGTTCTGCACATGATTTTAAGCCTGATAAAATATATGTAATTGCATGAAACAACCAATATAAAAAGATTCATGGCAGCATAAGACCAGAACACGAAAGCTAATGCATTAGAATCCCAAAAAACATATTCAGCAAAGAAGAAAGCATTTTCATTCATTGATGAGAAAGAATCTGTACAAGATGATAACCAACTTTTCTAACTAGGGATCAGTCTATTGTGGAACAATTTACATTTCAAATTCAGCCCACACTTGTTACAATTATGACTGACCTTGAACTGAGAATGAAACGGATGATAACCATGACTACTGTATCCAATCTTCGGTGCAATCGCAGCTCCTACACCACCATTCACTTTAGCAGCATCACCTCCCAATAGATCTTTTCTACCTCCCCCTCCTTCTGCAGCCTGACTAGCATCTTCACCCCAATCCTGCACCTCTTCCATTGCTTGATGATCATGATGACGATTCGGATCATCATCATCTCCCAGAATGATCAAATCGTCCTCCCCTTCATCGTCCGCACCTCCGCCTCCCTCCATTTCCATCATTCCCACACCATTATTATCATTCAACAGAATCTGCAAATCATCCTCACTGTCACTATCATCATCCCAGTCGTCATCACCTCCCCCTACCTCACCACGCTGTTCCAAAACCCTAGCCTCGGACGACCACAGCCCCGGAATTTTCAACTCTTCTTCGCCTCCGGTATCTTCAATCCCAAAATTAACCTCCAAAGCCTCCTCCTTTACCTTGGTATCACCATCATCATCATCCATACAATTTGGATCTTCTTCAAAACCCTTCTCTTCTAACTTCACCAAGCCGCTACCACTTGATCGTAAATCCATGGCTGAATTTCCATGGGTATTCAGGTTCTGGTTTTGATTCGAACTAGTAACGCCATACAGAATTTCCTCATCGTCGCTGGGAATTGTGTTGTTGGGATCCATGGAACGGCTAGACGGGTGAGGTTTGGATTGTGTAGGCGGCTGAGGAGGTGTGGTAAGGGGCTGGAGTACATCAGAGTACAAATCTCCAAACTCATCGTCGTCTTCCATTGGAGAAGAGTGTGTTTAGGGTTTTGAGAAGATCGTCAAAGATTTGGTTACAAATTGGATCAATTCCTCATTGAAACCATTTGTGGTTTTAGTTGTATAAACACTGAGGAGTACTCCTGAATGATGGATCGATCACAGGAAGAGAAGGAAAGGGGCCATTGTTGTAGTCAGGTTTTAGGGTTAGATCATTTATAACGTAAACAACTCTATATACAAGGCTGCGTTTGGTACGTCAGACACAACATATAAGGACGGGACAAAACTCACTGTCCCATGTTTGATGTAGCATGGGATAGAACATGAATTTTTGTCCCACATTTGGTGCGGCATGGGACAGGGACATGAATTGGGACAGCATGGGACAAAAAGGGCTTTTTTTGTTCCACCAAAATAGGTGGAACAACATGGGACAGAAATGAAGCAGAAACTAATATATTACTAATTAACACGCGTTTGATGTATAACTTTAATATGGTATTTGTTTTAGTGTTTACCACCACAAGTCGTGGCCGCAACCACTACCGGTAGCCACTGTCGGCCACCTCCACATCGTCTTCTACTACAACAACCTCCTCCACCACCTCTACAATTACTACCGATTACCTACCACCACCGCCTACCACCTCTACAATTGTCCATTGCCACCGCAANCATTAGGTGGCGTTTGGTTCGTTAGAATGTTTTTGAAAGAATTGGAATCCTGCAGGAATTGGAGTCCTGAAGGAATTGGAATCCAATTCCAAATTCGGTTTGGTTCTCAGGAAATGGAATTGGAATCCAATTCCATAATCTGTTTGGTCTGATGGAATTGGAATTCAGATATG
>LUCG01245733.1:0-16821 GCA_001633085.1 Carthamus tinctorius
CCCGGTCAAATCACCATCCGAAGGCCTCGTCTACAAACCCTACACCGGACCCTACCCACCACCTCCACCACCCCTCACCCTCATGCCACCCATCTACGGCGGCGAACTCATCACCGGAGCCGGCGCCGGCGGCTACAACATCCCGGCGACATACCCACCAGGACTCAACATCTTTCCGGCCACCACCTCACTGTACGGCCTTCCGGCGGCGGTGGCGAAACGGCCGTGCTCTCCGACGATCGAATACAATAATAACAATAAACCGATTAAAAACCCATGTAATATAGAACCCGAGTTGCAAGCTTATGAAAGAAAGAAAGGTGGAGATCATGAGCTGCCATTGTTTCCGGTGACCCCCACGGCGGCGGTGCAAGATTCCGATCAATGTATAGAGGAGGAAAAAGGGTACGATGAAGGAAGGATTAAAGTGATAAAAGTTGTACCGCATAACCCGAAATTAGCATCGGAATCGGCTGCTCGTATATTCCAGTTCATACAAGAGGAAAGGAGACAGTGTGATTAGGGGAATGAATGTAAATTAGAAATTTTTTGGTTTTTTCTTTTTTATAAATAATTTTTTGAAGGGTGGTATATGAAAATTGATATAGAGGTTTGATTTTTTGTTTTTGGATTATATATGAGGAATATATAAGTGTACCCAAATGGGTAATTGTCGAGAATTTTGATTAAAATAAAAGGATAAGTTTTGATATATGTTTGGAATGAGGTTAGTAGTGTGTGAGATTTGGGTTTTGAAGTCTTTAATGTAGTTTAATTCTTGATTTTTTATTTTATTGTGGGTGTTTGGCGGGGTTGTGTATTTTGATTAATCTTAAAGGTTTGTTAGATAATAGTTTGGAAAATCTCTTTAATTTTAAGAACTCTTAAATATATAAAAGATATTGTCGGTTGAGTTTGTTTCATTGGGTAGTTTTTGATTATCCTGGAATTTAGACAGAATGGAGTTTTGATTTTTGTATTTTTGGGAGTTTAAAAGGATGTTAGGGTGGAGGGAGTCGTCACCCCGCCATCCCATGAAGCTTTCCCCGCCAGCGGGGTGCTCCTCCACTCCGTTTCCCCCTTAGTTATCGAAGGTGACTTTGAGAGATTGGTTGTGGACGGATGTAATTATGATAATATTTCATGTAGTAGACTTTCTTTTTAGAGACTCGTTTTTCCCTCCCTTTCATAGTATTCCAATCAAAATTCTTGAGTCATTTCTTTCATACTCTTTTTCTTGGAGGTGGTGTTGGAAACTTTGAAACTCTCCCTTTTTTTAATAACTACGGAAAAGAATTTAGACCGTTGAAACGAGTATTTGATTACCCGTCATAATTGGGTGGGAACTTATTTTATTACATGAGATAAGTTCGGGACGAGATGATACTATAAGATACATCCTTATTTATATTTATTATTATTTCCATCATTATAAACAAGTAAGTAACAAGTTTACATAGTTGCTTTTGGGTTGTTTGTAAATTGTGATTTGTGAGTAGAAATGGCCAAAAATAAATGTTGGGTTGGGTTAGACCGGTCCCAAATTGGTAGCTTCAAAACCGTGTTGGTGTAGCACTGTACAAATTCCGACCAAAAATCCCAGGACCAGTCCAGGCCCAACTAAAAATTAGTTATACGTGTTTCTACAATAACGAGCTTGAAATTCGGTATTGACTCACACTATAATTACGTAAAATCTTGAAAAACTAAATAAAACATGAGCATTTGGAAAAACTCTAGGATGCATTCGGTTGTGAAATTTATTTTAAGAAGCTTTCTAAGAAAAATGAAAATTTAGAAAACTGAAAAACCAGAAAACGCATTTGGTTCACTCAGTTTTAAAAAAAAATTAAGAAAGCCAAAAAATTTATATTTTATAACTTGTATGTAAACTAGAAAACTGATTTTGATAATTTTTCAAAATTTTCTAATTTTCTAAAACGGAAAATCGAAAACTCCAACATTTTAACCAAATCTGTTTTCTGAAATTTCCATAGAAAATTGAAAACCTAACTCCATACAATAGCACATTTTAAAACTTTAGTGTATACAATAGCACATTTTGAAATTGAATACACACAATAGGAATACAGGTATAGTTGCATACACTTCGGTGAAGATACACCTTTCCAAAAAAGTATTTTCTAAAGAAAATACGAAGACTTTTCAACAATCTGGGCTGGGCCCAATTGAAAATATCATCTAACGGGCCCCATTTTATAAGCCCATTTATGCTTTCTTTTTCCTTCTATTGGAAGGAACTAACCGACCCGTTACTATATAGCCACCGCGAAAGTCGGTGCACCAGAACCAGGAAAAAAAGCCTAGACGGCGGCCGGCGACCATCCCTTCATCCGATCGTAATCAGGTTCTTCACCAATTCTCCTTTCTATCGATGTTGAATTCACCATCCACCCCTATGAATTGAAGTTTATGTGATCGATCGGATTATTTGCCCTAATGCGATGAAATATATTTCTTTTTTCTTTATTAGTTTTCATTTGGAATTGATTGTGGTTTTTAGATAGTTGTTGATGGCTTTCTTCGATTATAATGCGGGAGAATTGTTGATATTTTGATGAAATTAATCAGCGTGTTTGGTTTGGTTTGATTCTGTTAGTTAAGTCTTGTTAGGGTTTGAAGTCTGTGTTTTTGGAACAGGATTATGTTTGACTTGGATGATTTTGAGAAAGTTGTAGTGTAAACTAGTAATGTTATGTGTATCAGTACGTTCAAAGAGATTTAGGGTTTTAAGAATGTCAAGATCGGTTCATGTAAGGCTTGTTTGTTAAAAGTTATCATTGTTTGAATTATTCACTATGATATACAGATGAACAACTAGTGTTGTTATTCACTTTGATTTAGGGTTTTATTATGTCAAGATCGATTTTTGTAAGTCTTGTTGTTAAAATTATAATTGTTTGAATTATTCACTTTGGTATACAGATTAACAATAGTGTGATTAGTGTCATTGTATTTGTATGAGCACAGAGAATCCAATCATGCTTAATTGATTGATATGTGTGTGTATGTGTGTGTTTACTAAACTACTAATGTCAAATCAAAACCCTAAAACCCTTAAAGTTCTTTGTGCACACCAATTGCACCCTAATAAATATTATGCTCTTTGCTCTTAGGTTCTTTAGAACCACCCAATCATCAATTAACTAAAGGTTTCTATGTGTGTTGTGACATGGAATTTATATATGTGAACATTCAGGTTGCCTCAAGTAACTAGGCTATGTTATGGGAAGTGGTTTCTGCTGCATAAATCTAGGCGTTCCAGTAAACAGAAAATGCTTATGAAAACCACGCGGCTGATAATTGATAGGCAACTGAAGAGAAAGTTTTCTGCAAACAAGAAGAAGCAAAAAACAGAATATTCATCGAGTTCTGGCGACCAAGTAGGGTACGGAAAGAAATCGAACATACAAAATCTTGACGTCTTAGAAAAAGGAGGCGGGGGTTTGATTTCTGGATCATGTCAGATAGGTAGTTCAAGTAATTGGTCATTCGCAACTAACAAGAAGTCAAAGAAAAGACGTTCGTCCGTTTTCAAGAAAGAGATCAGGGGTAGAAAGAAGCAAAAGATGGAAAAGGTGGTTAAAGTGGACGAAGTGGTTGAACCAATGGATCTAATCTCGGAATTGCCGTTACCCATTATCCACCACATCCTTTCTTTTCTCCGTTGCCCAAGAGATGTTGCTCGAACGGCTGTGTTATCAAAGAAGTGGAGATCATTATCGGCTTCGTTCTTCACTTTGGACTTTGATCAGAGAAGATTCAAAAAGTTAGGAGGAGACCATACCGAGAAATTTATAACCTTTGTTGATAACTTCTTAGCAACCAAACTCGAGCCAATGCATAACATACATAAATTCAAGCTTTCGATCTCCCAACTTAATCCTAAACTACAACTGCGCACCAATGATTGGATAAGTGCTGCTATAAATAAGGACGTCAAGGAACTTGAGATTCACGTGGAAGAGAAGAAAAGAAGACATTATATGTTACCAAATATCGTCCTCACTGCCAAAACCCTAACTTCACTGAGGTTGTATGGTTGCAAGTTTGATGGTAAAGGTGTCATTGATCTATGTAATTTAAAAGAGCTGTCGATAAAAAACGCTTACGTAGATGGAGATTTGATTCAGAGTTTCATTCAAGGATGCCCTTTGGTTGAGGATTTGAGACTAGTACACTGTACCGGGATCGGCCATTTGGAAATTTCAACGCTTCTTAATCTCAGTAGGGTTGAGTTGCATGAGTGCCATGGGCTTGTGTGTGTCCACTTAGAGTTGCCTAGCCTTTTAAGCTTTTTGTATTGGGGGAAGGAATCGTGGTTTTGTGACATAAACTTGGCGGGTTGTGAAAATCTGAAATATTTGACGTTGAGGGATTCGAATTTGACAGATCGCTCGTTCTATGATCAGATGGCTAAGTTTTTCTACCTTGAAAAGTTGGTTTTGAGAGGGTGTCACCAACTCGAGAGATTGATCATGCTGAGCATAAGTCTTAAGGAATTATCCGTTATCGGATGCAAAAAACTTGAGGTGGCCCATTTCTGTGCACCAGAGCTATCTGTGTTAGAGTATTCTGGGGGGATGTTTCCGTTTTCGTCCCTGAATGTTTTAGATTTGAACGTGGTGAAACTACATTTAGAAATTAGGAAAAACAGATCTGTCGTTTTCCGTGAGCTGCTGGCCTTTTTACGGAAGTTTGAGGCCATTGGACCTTGGACGTTGGTTGTTAGCTCTAATAAGGTATCAACATAAACCCTTTATGATATGTATAATGTATTTTCATCTTTCCTTTTTTGTCTCTGTTTTGTGAGTTCATCTTCTCTTAAACATTCGTTTTGTTCCCAATCGTGTTTGTAGAACGTAACTATCCATGAAGAATTATGGAAAATCCCACGTCTGTCATCAACTGATCTCAAGCTAGAACTTACCAGATCACCCGTGAAGTTGAAGGGTTATGTTGATAATTTACTTCGAATGTCTCGACCAAAGACTTTGTCGTTGGTGTCATCTTCTAGTAGCGAGTTACTGAAGGTAACGAAGACTTACCTTTTTTGTGATCTAGTTATTTCTCTATAATTGGTTTTCTCTTGTTGAGTTAAAGATAATCTTTTTGTTGATGCCTTAGAGGCTGTTTGGTTGGTTTCCCATTAAGTCCTGTAAATTTGTGTGTGTGGATTAATCTGTCAGTATAGACCAGGAAGGTTTTTGTTGGGGAAAGCTTTTTCATAGATGGAAGAAACGTGTTTTTAATTGAGAGTGACAGGTTTGGAAAAACTTGGCTTTCTGCATAAAGCTCCTTCTTAAAAGCTTACTGAATAAGCCACTACCAGACAGTCATGTATAACTGACAGAATAAGGGCCTGTCTGTTAGCAGCTTAATGAGCCTAATAACTGTCATGAGACTTGCAACTTATTCGGTAAGCTATAAATAACTGTTTGGTAGTTGTTAATGATATAAAAAGTGGCTTATTTAATAGCTTTTAGGGTGGAGCACTGGAGCTTTATGCAGAAAGTCATGTTTTCCCAAACCCGTTACTCAATTAAAAAACAAGCTCCTCCCATTTATCAAAAAACCCTCCCAAACAAAAGAACTTCTCAATATATACTGGATTAATTCACACAAACAACTTTATCCATATATGACTTAATAGAAAACCAACCAAACAGCCCCTAAGTTGCGAGACTCATTAAGCTGCAAACAAACATGCCCTTAATGTTATTGCACCTTTTTCCATTATGTACTTCTATAGGATGCCATGAGCTCATTTTTTTACTGTGGTGAAAAATAATTGCCACGTGTCTTAAATGAAACTATCTTAAAAAACCCCGTTCACCGATCTCTTTTTTACCTTGCATTGTTTGCCTTCTGTTTTATAGTTTGTAAAGGAGAAGATAATGTCGAGAGAAGAGAATCCGAAATGTTGTACATATTACTTGAAGAAGTGCTGGCTGCATTACGTTAAAGATGTTACAATGGTGGTGTTTGATGCAGCCAAAACTGGGGAGATGTTACAAAATCTGCAGCAGACTACTTTCAGATTTAACTGGCAATCTTGAATCTGCAAAACTAGCACAGGTCATATGTACTTTGGCTTGAAATGAAAAATGGCCCTTAGAGTTTTATATATATAGAAAGATATGCAAAGATAGACATAAATATAGATATGGGTCATGATGTAATTAGTTCTCTTAATTCATAGACTGAAGTTTTTTTCTTTGATGTTGTCTAAAGTTCTTACCAATCTAGTTTTATTCAAGAAAATATTTGTTACCATGGATGGATGGATGGATGTTTAGTACTCCCTCCGTCCCAAAATAAGTGTCCATTTTCATAAGTGATTGCTTTTCAATTCTACCCTCTATCAATTAAGGGTAAAACCATCATTTGGTTAATTAAAAAGAAGTGTTATTGTCATAAATTTCTAATACTTTTTCTTTACATTGTGGGCATTTATATTGGGTCGAAGGGAGTAATATTTAGGGGTTGTTTATTTACCTCTTAACAGTTCCATTAAGGGCAGCCTCTGAATCACTAAGAGGCAAATCTTGTTTGGCAAAAAAAGGACCGCCTCTTATTGGTTCTAAAATCCTTTGCCAATCCATTCAACGACTGTCAAACAGACCTTTATTATATAATATCTTTGGATCAATGTTTTTGCCCATACCAAAGTCGGGTTTTGAACCACTTGGGTTCACATTCAGACGTTGCCATAGCCCTTTAAGCCATGGTGAACGGCTGAACTCCAGGCCATTTGTGGTCACCCGGGGGAATAATTTTGTGCGTGTAAAGAAAGTCGGTTTTGGTGGTGAATTCAGCATTTCATTAGATCGTTTTTTACATGTTTAATGTGCAAGGTGCTGAATAAGTTCAGCTTAGTGAAGGCATATATGCTTAAGGAAAAGCAAGATTCACAAGCAGGGTGTTTTCGAAAGTTCCATCCTTTTCCTGCCCACTAATTACGATGCATGTTTTATGTGGCTGGTACAAAACAGAAGTCTGTTGGTCAGAATGGAATCGGAATCAGAATCGGCATAAGATGCTTTACACAGCAGTACTTTCTACTTTTGTTTGCTCTTTATATAGTCAGCAGTTTGTGTGCAGGTTTGATATGTTGGGTTGGACTTGGATACTTAACACGGTAATACTTTCGTTGTCTGTTTGATCTTTATATTCGCAGCTGTTTCTGTACAGACGTTACTTGGTACGAGCCACACATCGTTATATCTTCTTTTTGCTGCCTTCCTTGGACTCGATATGGTATGAAATCCCTTTTTATTGTACTTGATTCTTATAATTTGTTTCAATCTGTCTTATGACAAAAATGCATGATATCATGATTCATAAGTTAGCCGAAAGGATCATGTCACCATGGGTATCTAGGACGGTTTACGCACACTGACTAATCCCCCAGCCGCCGACCACGAATAATCTAGAGTCATGAGTCATCACAGGCGAACCTCTCTAATCATAAGGGCTTTAGCAGCACCTACATTCAAACTCGGGAAAGATAGAAATTTCCACTTTATCTCCTTGAGCCTTAACCAGTTCACCACAGGGCAGGGCGGGTAAAGGTAGGACAATGAGACCCTGGTTAATTTCTTGAGTAAATTACACTTTGGGTCCCTGTGGTTTTCACTCACTAGCAACTTTTGTCCATTTTTTAAACTAATTACAATTTTGGTCAGTGTGGTTGCCATGTTGTTTCAGTTCTGGTCCCTCAGACGAACTTACATACGTTAACTCGAGGGATGAGAGTTGATAGTGGGTGGAAACCATAGGGACCAAAATTGAAACAAAATGACAACCATGACCAAAAGTGAAACAAAATAGTAACCACGGTGACCAAAACTGTAATTAGTTCAAAAAAAGGACGAGAGTTGCTAGTGAGTGATAACCACAGGGACCAAAAGTGTAATTTACTCTAATTTATTTTTTCTTTTACTTAGATTAAAAACATTTTTTTAACTTTCTACATAGTTCCCCAATTATTTCCTACAAGTGACACCACCAACCAAAAAAATACTTTGAAATCCACCAAAAAACTGAATTAGTTCCTCTAGATCAACAAAAAAACTGAATAAGTCCCTCTAAATCGACAAAAAAAGCTATAAAATTCCTCAACTCTAGGCAAAAATCCTGGATCTGCCACTGATCGGTGTGACACAACCCAAAGTGGTCAGTTATAAAAATGTTGTCACTGATGTTTGACCACGACAGGCTATTGGCAGAGATGGGCGGAACAAGGGCACGTGGTTCGGAGCGTGGGGCGGAAACGGCGGGAATTATGGGGACGATAGTGTCGAGAAGACCATACGGCTCGGACCGTGGGGCGGAAACGGAGGAAATTATTGGGATGATGGAGCACACGGTGGTGGTATTAGAGAAATCACGATCGTATACGGAAGTTGTATCGACTCGATCCGTGTAACGTATGACGAATACGGCAAGCCATTTCCGGCTGAAAAACGTGGAGGCGTGGGAGGAAGTAAAAGCGCTCAGGTACATGTTTTTTGTAAAAAAAAAATCTATATTTTTTATACTTTATTTGAAGATGAAAATGGATCTGTGCAAGGGGTGGGCTGAATCATCGGTAGATATTGTTGAATGCATTCATATCTACTGATTTATTTTCTCCTTAGATAGATAGATGATCAAAGTCTTATTTTATATTTTCAATGCATGAGTTGATCTGATTAATGGGTGACCCACTTCATTTCGTAACTTTATGTAAAATAACCACCTATTTTGCAAAATTTTAAGGTTTTTCGAAATGAACTTTTTGTTCAAGAATTTGTGATTTCTACGGTTTTTTTTTTCTTTTNTTGTTGTTGTAGGACCCAATTTAAGTGCTTTTGGGTCTTCTTAGAAGATATTAAACAGATAAATTCCTTATAAATAAATAAAAGAATTAATAGTTAAAAATCTCATAAAAATTACATTTTACATCTATGTATTCTCTCAAGTAAAACTTTATAAAATAATAATAGTTTAATTTTATTAGTGACTTAGTTAGTATGAATGAAAAGGTCATTTCTTTCCTTGTTGATTTAGGTTATGTTTGACAGACTAACGTATAAACTGTCGGTTGACTAATAAGTTAGTTGATAAACAAATTATGTTTGATAGAAATTAGCTTATTAGTATGAAAAATGATTAAAAATGATATTAATAAATAAATAATCATTCACAAATATTTTATTATATTAAATAAATTTAATTAAATATAATGTGTTGATTGAAAGAATATAAAATATATTATTATAGTACACTACATATTTTAGAAAAATATCTATATTAATTTATGATTTAAGTAACTATTATATATAATAAAAATAAAAATAAAATTGATTAACTTTATATAATTTAAGTAGTTAATAATTTTAAAAGAATATAATTAAAAATTTTATTAAAAATTTTATGAAAATATTTATCATGCTTTAATTATTTATGAAGAAAATTATAACATCAACTCTATTTAACTCATATAAATATTTTAAATATTGTTATATTTGTTTTTTTATAGCTAAACATATTAAATAAATATATATAGTTAATAATATTTAAAAATAATTAGTAATCATAATTTATGTACAATGTATAAGTAAATTTAATTAATATTTAATTTTATTTACTATAAATAATATTTATTAATAATAAATAGTTAATATTTATTTTTAATTAATAATAGTTAATAATAATAAGGCATATAATTGAAAAAAGCCATAAAAAGCTTTTAAAATGCTACTCCAATTATATCTTATATGTCCATCTAAACATGTACCCCAAAAATAAGCTAGCTTATTTATAATTGTCCATCCAAACATGTACTCCAAAAATAAGCTAGCTTATTTTTGCCAAATACAGTCTTAGAGAATTTTCTAAGCTTAAATTATTTTATGGTTTTTTATGTTTTTTCTAATTTTAGAAAATAGTATAGAGAATCTGTTAGAGCTAAGTAAGGTTGTATTTGGCAAAATAAGCTAGCTTATAAGCTAGTCCATCCAAACATATACCAAATGTTAGCTTATTGAAACGCTACTTGGAGTAGTTTTTTTCGATTTTTTTTTGAACGACATGTTGGTGCAACGGAGTATCATCGTGCCGCCATGGCACCAAGTCACGATAACCCGAGTTCGAAATCTCCCTAAGGAGAATAACAATCCTCAGCCTAGCCATCCAGTTTCCGTTTAAAGGGCTTCAGCGCTTTAAGGCATCAACTGGGAATCGGACTCGACAGCCTAGCCAACCTAGCTTTTTCCGATTATACTCTTATTAATATTAATTATTAAATTAAAAGATACATTTTTTGGTTATTTTTCATACTCATAAGCTAGTTTTTGTCAAACATAATTTGTTTATAAGCTAGCTTATCTGCTAATTTGCCAAACACAGCTTAAAAACAAAAAGGATTGTTGAAAATGATCTAAATGTAAATACTTACGAAAAAAAGTTTGCAAAAAAGTGAATTCCATAGGAACAAGTGTATTTTGCTAAAAGAATTGTATTTTGTGTTGGTTGCCAAAAAAGAAACATTTTGTATATCATTTTGTTATTAACCCTTTTTTATTTTAATTTCAGATTAAGCTGCGATTTCCGGAGGAGGTCTTGATAAGCGTTAGTGGGCACTACTGCCCCGTGGTCTATGGCGGTAGCCCCGTGATTCGATCACTCACTTTGAAGACTAATCAACGAACATTTGGACCGTTTGGGGTGGAAGAAGGCACTCCCTTCAATTTCTCAACTGACGGAGGCCTAGTCGTGGGTTTTTATGGACGAGGTGGATGGTATTTGGATTCGATCGGATTCTACTTATCGTGGCCTAAAACAAGCCTCTTTAATAGAATCCATACGATGTTTAAGGGATTCAACCCTATGGCTTATAAAAGAGAGTGGTGAAAAGCATAAAACCAAGGATCGAAAGGTTAATTCTTGGGCAACATAAGTATCCATGTATCGTGGAGTTGGTACGATGCTTTCTTTGGCGTCTTTTGTTTTTTGAAGTTATTTCGGTATGGTATTGTAACGGTTTTTGTGAGCATTGAATAAATTAATATTTGGTCGATGAATTGAGAACGAGTGGGCGAGCATGTGCACAGTAAAATTACAGAATTATTCATGTCAAACTAAACATGTTTGATACATTTTCTAAAAAAAACAAAGAATTAAAAGTTAGACTTCAAAAATAATAAGATTAACTTTGATATTTGCTCTATTTTAGATATTAATTAATTGAATAATAGAATATTTTTGAAGAACATTTGATTTTAAGGTTTTCTATTAGTGAAACATTATTAAAATTTTGATGAAACCTCATTTAACTCCAATAAAATTTAATTTTGATGATTTTTATTTTGATTGGTTGAAAATTTTAACAATTTAATAAAATATACAATACACATTTAAGCTAATTCAATAAAGTTAATTAATATATATAAACTCATTATACTTAAAAAGATATATAAATATAAATTTAACTATTTTACTTAAACTAATTAATATTAGTTAAATGAAATTTTAAGAAACATACGTAAAACAATAAATATATTTTAATTTCACAACGACTTGTTGGATTATTTTCAACATATTTTTTATAATTTCTTTGTAACAGAGAATTGAAAGTCAAAATCTTTAAAACACATTACATTATACTCCAAAGTGTATTACTCTCCCTTCAATATAAATGGTAAATCACACACACATACACTCCTCACTTTTGTTGAGATACTGAGACTTTGAATCCTTAACCTTCAGGGGAAGATTGAGTTCTACCAGTAACCCGTATACTGTTAGGTCGAGTTCTATCAATAACCTGTATACTGTTAGGTCAACGACCATTTGTTAGCATTCCAATACTTGTTAACAATCTATTCTGTTTTCTTTCTAGTTGGATGGTGCTACCATTTGTAATCTTTAGATTATGCCTTAAGCATTTCTAGAAACTCACCCATTTGCTTATTCATGTTTAATACCAAAAGGTTCAAAAATCAAGAAAAAACTCATACTAGAACTTATGATAACCAAATAAAAACTCAGAGATCAAATTCTAAGAGCTAAAAGGATCTTATGGCCATCATCTTTTGATGGATGAACAAGTTATATACCAATTGGTAGCACAAATTTAGAGCTAAAAGGATCTTATGACCATCATCTATTAATATATTATATCGTTGTTTTTTTCCTCGAAAAATTAATATTTATTTTCTTCGGTGCTCCCCCTCATACCCATTTCTGGTTCCGCTCACACAGGTTTAGGCTATGTTTGGCAAACTAGCTGATAAGCTAGCTTATAAACAAATTATATTTGGCAAAATCTAGCTTATGAGTATGTAAAATGACCAAAAGAGACATCTTTAAATTTAATAATTAACATAAATAAGGTTATAATTGGAAAAGACAACAAAAAGCTCCCAAAAAGCTACTCAGAGTAGCGTTTCAATAAGCTTAGCTTATGGTACATGTTTGGATCGACTAGCTTATAAACTACCTTATTTTTCCCACTTATTTTTGCCAAAACACATGCTTAAATGAGTCAGAAAGTGGCATGGATGACAACATAGAAATCTAGTTGTATGTAATCATGCTTGTTATTGTAAATTGTGTACTCCTGATTTTGGGATAAAAGTAGGTTACCTAGCCATCCTTATTGGGGGTGGTAGGGGACCGGTACCAACCCGGTACCGGTAGTGAACACCATAGTGGATGGATGGTATGGAACCGGTATGGAGAGAGAATGGCATGATGGTGCCGGTACCAACCCAACCCCACCCCACCTTTCTCTCTATCTCTGTCTTCTTTTTTTTTTCTTTTATTTTTTTAATTAATTATTTAGAGTGGTATAGGTAAGAATGGTATGGTATGATGTTGGTAAGGTGTTGGTAAGATAGTGGAAAGCTGATATGGCGCTGGTAAAGGTGGTATGATGGTGGTACGGGTAAGGATCAAAATTTACCATTTAAAAAAAACATTCAATGCAAGCATGCAACAACAAGACTATGATGTAAAAGGCAAATAAGTGATCAAAAACCAAATGCAACATTCAGAAGCAGATTACAACTCCTCTTCTAAGACCAGTGTCACCAAGTAATTAATCACATATGTTCATACATATACATATAAGTATAAAAAAAGGTGCAATTAGGTGGTGAATTCAGCATTTCATTAGATCATTCTTTACACGTTTAATGTGCTTTGTGCAAGGTGCTGAATAGGTTCAGCTTAGTGAAGGTATATATGCAAAGGAAAAAAAGCAAGATTCACGAGCAGGGTGTTGTCGAAAGTTACGTCTTTTTTTCTGCACGCTAATTACGATGCATGTTTTACGTGTGGCGGTATAAAACAGAGTTTTCTGTTGGTCGGGATGGAATTGGAATTGGAATCGGAATCAGAATAAGATGCTTAACACAATAGTGCTTTCTACTTTTGTTTGCTCTTTATATAGTCAGCGGTTTTTGTGTAGGTTTGAAACACGGTAAGACTTCCGTTGTCTGTTTGATCCTTTATATTCGCAGCTGTTTCTGTTCAGACGTTACTTGGTACGAGCCACACATCGTTGTATCTTCTTTTTGCTGCCTTCCTTGGACTCGATATGGTACGAAATCCCTTATTATGTACTTAATTCTTATAATTTGTTTCAAGTCTTATGATAGAAATGCATGATATTATGAATTATGAAAAATGCATGAAATCAGATGATTCATAAGTTAGGCGAATGATCATGTGAGAAGCTGAGTTGACGTGAGAAACGTGAGAACTGGATCTGAACCCTTGATCACTTTTAGTCTCAAGCCCACCCATGAATCGCGCTTGATATCGGGATTTATCTAGTGCATCTCGTGCTAATGTGCATCCAGCGGTTAATAACCACTCCTCACGTTAACTCAACTTCTCACCCAGAGGTTATGGGTATCTAAGACAGCTTATGCGCACTGACTAATCCTCAACCGACCACGAATAATCTAGAGTCATGAGTCATCACAGGTGAACCTCCGTAATCACAAGGGCTTTAGTAGCACCTACATTCAAACTCAGGGTAGATAGAAATTTCCACTAGATCTCCTTGAGCCTTAACCAGTACACCACAAGGAAGGCTGGATATAGTATGGTAAAGGTAGGATGATGGGACCCCAATTAACTTCTTGAGCACATTACACTTTTGGTTCCTATGATTTAGGGACCAAAACTGTAATTTACTCTAACTTCTTCTTTTTTCTTTTACTTAGGTTAAAAACTATTTTTTTAACTTCTACATAACACTGAATAAGTCCCTCTAAATCGACAAAAAAACTTTGAAAGTCCCTCAACTCTAGGCAAAAATCTTCGATCTGCCACTGACCAATGCGACACAACCCAAAGTGGCCAGTTATAAAAATGCGGTCACTGATGTTTGACCATGACAGGCTACCGGAGGAGATGGGCGGAAAAGGGCATGTGGTTCGGACCGTGGGGTGGAAACGGCGGGAGTTATTGGGATGATGGTGTCGAGAAGACCATACGGCTTGGACCGTGGGGTGGAAACGGAGGAAAGTATTGGGATGATGGAGCACATAGTGGTGGTGTTAGAGAAATCACGATCGTATACGGAAGTTGTATCGACTCGATCCATGTAACGTATGACGAATACGGTAAGCCGTTTTCGACTGAAAAACATGGAGGCATGGGAGGAAGCAGAAGTGCTCAGGTACTTGTTTTGCAAAATCTCTCTTTTTTTAAACTTTATGTTAGAAGTTGGAAATGGACTTAGGGGTGTAGTCGAGACGAGCTCAAGCCCGTTTAAGTTCATAAAGCTCAAGCTCGACTCGCTTAATAATATGTTATTATTATTTATTATTTATTATTTAATATATTTTTATATTGTATATTAAAGGTTAATCATAAAGGTTCAAGCTCAAATCCAACTTTTTAACGAGTCGATCCCGAGTAGCTACGCTTAATTACACCTCCTAAAAAAACTCATATCTATTGATTTTTTCCTCTCAACATCAAAAGTTACTTTTTATATTTTCAATGCATAAATTGACCTGATTTATACATATGAGCATCTTCAAAGGAGGTTCTTATAATAACCTTATTGTTGCATTTTTTATTGTCACCCCACTTCCACCTCACAGAAACAAATACTCATAAAAAATGTCACATAGATAGTTCTTATTGAATTTTTCATGTTTTTTCAATTTTAAAGGACCAAATAAAGAATCTATTGAATTAAAAAAAAAAAGGAAACCTTGAAAAGGGTTTGTTGGGGATGATTTAATGTAAATGGTTTTCAAGAAAAGTTCGCAAAAAGAAAAAAGTTAACTTTATGGCAAAAAGTGTACTTTGCAAAAGGAACTTGCATAATGTGTGGTTATTTTGTGCTAGTTGCCAAAATAGTTAAGTCATTTTGTAATTAACCCTTTTATTTATTTTGCCATGGATTAATTTCAGATTAAGTTGCGATTTCCGAAGGAGGTCTTCATAAGCGTTAGCGGACACTATTGCCCCGTGGTCTATGGCGGTAGCCCCGTGATTCGATCGCTCACTTTGAAGACCAACCAACGTACGTTTGGACCGTTTGGGGTGGAAGAAGGAACACCCTTCAATTTCTCGACCAATGGAGGCCTAGTCGTAGGTTTTTATGGACGAGGTGGATGGTTTTTGGATTCGATCGGATTCTACTTATCGTGGCCTAAAACAAGCCTCTTTAATAGGATCCATACGATGTTTAAGGGATTCAACCCTATGGCTTATAAAAGAGAGTGGTGAAAATCATTAATCCAAAGATCGAAAGGTTGATTATTGGGAAATAATAAGTATCCGTGTATCGCGGGGTTGGTACGATGATTTCTTTGGGGTCTTTTGTTTTTTGAAGTTATTTCGGTATGGTATTATAACGGCTTTTGTAAGCGTATACCCTTTGAATAAATTAATCTTTGGTCGATGAAATATATTGAAAGACAAGATTGGTGCGTATGAATGGTACGTAAAATGAAAGAGACGGAAACAAATTACTGAATTATCCATGAAAGAGACGGAAACAAATTACTGAATTATCCATGAAAGAGACGGAAGCAAATTACTAAATTATCCATGTTAAGTTAAGAGCAAAACACAAAAGCAAATTCCTGAATTATCCATGTCTAAGTTAAGATCATGTTTGATGGATTTTTTAAAAATCCTTTAAAATGGAAAATTAAAATTTAGAATCTCTAAAAGTAATAAAGTTCCACTTCAATATTTTCTCTACTTCAGGTATTAAATATTAATTAATTGAATAATATAATATTTTTTGTGAACGTTTGATTTCAAAGTTTTTTATTAGTAAAAATATATAAGACACATTTTTTTCATCCTAAATCATTTTTAAGGCTATGTGTAGCATAATCTTCTCAGCCCTCCTAACCCTAGTGCCACATCAGCGTCACATCAGCTTTTCCATAAATCCATAATAAGCCCTATGGAACTCTCTTTGATTAGTATCTGAACCCTCCAAACTCTCTCACTTTTTAATTATTTAATTAATTAATACAACACACCTCAAACACACAACGAGCGGGCGGTGTGGGAAAACCGGCAGAGCCCGAGCCCGCCGGCTACTAACCCGCCCAACCTACGCTATTGATATGCACGACCTAAGAAGTTTTCCTTAAGGACTAAAACTCCGATCGATATGCGTGTGTTTTTATCATGGAAGGATAGGTTAAAAATTAGCACATATTGAAGTAATTTACAATATGCACATGTGTATAAAAATAAAAAATAAAAACTTAGGTGGCGTTTGGTTCGCTGGAATGTTTTTGAAGGAATTGGAATCCTGCAGGA